>NDXB01010973.1:6081-18474 GCA_002631895.1 Agapornis roseicollis | reverse complement strand
TTTTTTCTTTTTTTATTTTTTTTTTTCCCCTTTTTTCTCTCAAAACCCCTTTTTTTTTTTTTTTTTTTTTTTTATTTTTTTTTTATATCTTCTCTGATTTCCTTCCAATTTAACAACTATTTTGAAGAGCATTACTCTTGGTTGCATGCAATGGGCATTGCAGAAAATTCTTGCTTTGTGATTGCCATCCCAGTCCAAAACCCTTAGAATTCCATGGATAAACTTCCATTGGATGCAAAGGGCACTGGATCCTAAACTTGCATTTTACTTTTTAAAATTCTTGTAACATCCTCCAACTATCTTGGAATCATAGAATAGCTAAGGTTGGAAAGGACCTTAAGATCATCTAGTTCCAACACCCCTGCCATGGGCAAGGACACCTCACACTAAACAATGTCACACAAGGCTCTGTCCAACATGGCCTTGAACACCACCAGGAATGAAGCATGCACAGCTTCCCTGGGCAACCCATTCCAGTGTTTTACATCCTCACAGTGAAGAACTTCTTTATATCTAATCTGAACTTCCCCTGTTTAAGTTTGAACCCATTACTTCTTGTCCTGTCACTGCAGTCCCTAATGCAGAGTCTTTCCCCAGCATCCCTATAGGCCCCCTTCAGATACTGGAAGGCTGCTATGAGGTCTCCATGAAGCCTTCTCTTCCCCAGGCTGAACAGCCCCAACTTTGTCAGCCTGTCTTTATACTGGAGGTGCTCCAGTCCCCTGATCATCCTCATGGCCCTCCTCTGGACTTGTTCCAACAGCTCCATGTCCTTTTTATGTTGAGGACACCAGAACTGCACACAATACTTCAGGTGAGGTCTCACGAGAGCAGAGGAGAGGGGTAGGATCACCTCCTTGACCTGCTGGTCACGCCCCTTTTGATGCAGCCCAGGATACGGTTGGCTTTCTGGGCTGCAAGTGCACACTGCAGTCAGCTCATGTTCATGTTCTCATCGACCACCACCCCCAAGTCCTTCTCCGCAGGGCTGCTCTGAATTTCCTTTTTGCCCAACCTGTAACTGTGCCTGGGATTGCTCCANCACGCCCCTTTTGATGCAGCCCAGGATACGGTTGGCTTTCTGGGCTGCAAGTGCACACTGCAGTCAGCTCATGTTCATGTTCTCATCGACCACCACCCCCAAGTCCTTCTCCTCAGGGCTGCTCTGAATTTCCTTTTTGCCCAACCTGTAACTGTGCCTGGGACTGCTCTGACCCAGGGGTAGGATCTTGCACTTGGCATGGTTAAACTTCATGAGGTTGGCATCAGCCCACCTCAGAAGTTAGCATGTCAAGATCCCTGTGGATGGCATTCCTTCCCTCCAGTGTATCAACTGAACCACACAGCTTGATGTCATCAGCAAACTTGCTGAGGACGCATTCAATCCCACTGTCCATGTCAGTGACAAAGATGTTAAACAAGATCGGTCCCAACACCGATCCCTGGGGACACCACTCGTCACTGGCCTCCAGCCAGACACTGAGCCATTGACCACAACTCTTTGTGTGAGCTCATCCAGCCAGTTCTTTATCCACTGAGTGGTCCACCTATCAAATTGATGTCTCTCCTTTTCAGAGACAAAGTCATGTGGGACAGTGTCGAACACTTTGCACAAGTCCAGGTAAATGATGTCAACTGCTCTACCCATGTCCATCAGTTCCATAGCCCCATCATAGAAGGTCACCAGATTGGTCAGGCAGGATTTCTCCTTCGTGAAGCCATGCTGGCTGTCATCAAGCACCTTGTTGTTTTTCATGTGCCTTAGCATGCCTTCCAGGAGAATCTGCTCCAAAATTTTGCCAGGCACAGAAGTGAGACTGGTCTGTAATTCCCTGGGTCTTCCACATTCCCTTTCTTGAAAATGGGGTTATATTCCCCTTTTTCCAGTTGTTGGGAGCTTCACGTGACTGCCATGATTTTTCAAATACGATGGCTAGTGGCTTAGCAACTTCATTCACCAGCTCCTTCAGGACCCACAGATGGATTTCATCAGGTCCCATGGACTTGTGCATGTTCAGGTTCTTAAGATGGTCTCAAACCAGATCCTCTCCCACAGTGGGCCTAAGGCCTTCATTCTCACAGTCCCTGTGTCTTGTCTTCCAAGACTTGGGCAGTGTGGTCAGAGCATTTGCCAGTGAAGCCTGAGACAAAGAAGTCACTAAGAACCTCAGCCTTCTCCAAATCCTGCTTAGCCAGTTCTTCCGAGAGCTTCTGGAGAGGGCCCATATTATCCCTAGTCTGTCTTTTATTTGCCACATACCTATAAGGTCCCTTCCTTTTATCTTTCACATCCCTTGCCAAATTTAATTCTGACTTTCCTAACCTATTCCTTTGCTTCCCAGACAACATCCCTGTATTCTTCCCAGGCTGCCTGTCCTCACTTCCACCTTTTATAAGTCTTTTTTTTTTTTTTTTAATTCTCTGTGTTTCCTCAGCATCTCCTTATCTATCCATGGAGGTCTTCTGGCTCTCCTGTTGTGTGGCATATCAAGACACAGACTCAGTTAGGGGAGGATACTGAGACTGAGACAAAACTTTATTACAATCAAACCCTTTTATCCCTTGTTTGGTTCTTTCCCAACGTGCACAAGCATGCTACATTCAGTCTCATTGGTCCCTGTAAAAATCTCCAGTAAAATAGTCCAATCGCAATGTTGATCAAGTGTTGTTCACACGGCAGCGACAGTTTCATAGAATCATAGAATCATAGAATAGTTAGGGTTGGAAGGGACTTCAAGATCATCTAGTTCCAACCCCCCTGCCATAAGCAGGGACACCTCACACTAAACCATGTCACCCAATGCTTCATGCAATCTGGCCTTGAACACTGCCAGGGATGGAGCACTCACAACCTCCCTGGGCAACCCATTCCAGTGCCTCACCACCGTAACAGGAAAAAATTTCTTCCTGATATCCAAAATATTCTCCTTCTTGCTTCAGTTCTTCTCACGACCCCCACATCCTCTGGCCTCCAACTGAGATTCCCTGTTCCAACATCATGGCTTATCCCCCCAAGGCTTACTTGTTAACCTTTCCTGTAACATTCCAACTTACCACCCCAAGGCTTGTTCCCAGAGCGTTTCTCATGTAAATCCTATCCCCTTCACTCCCCACACTGCTGCACTTCCTTCTAGTCAGGATGCAACACTCCTGAGCTTGGAGCAGGTGATCCATGAGTATCAACCAGCAGTCTTGGGCCCCACTGCACTCTAGGGTTTTATCCCATGGAACCTTACTAAGCAGGTTTCTGAAGAAGCCAAAGTCTGCTCTTGAAGTCCAGGGCAGTGAGCTTGCTGCACACTCTTCTCACTGTCCTGAGGATCTTGAATTTGACCATCTCATGATGGCTACAGCCAGGGCTACCCTGGAGCATCACATTCCTAGCCAGCCCCTCCCTGTTAATGAGCGCAAGATCAAGCGTGGCACCTCTCCTTGTTGGCTCCTCTATTACTTGCAGGAGGAAGTTCTTTTCCACACAATCAAGGAACCTCCTGGATTGCTTGTACCATCCCTCCAACAGATATCAAGATGGTATATCCATTACTACTGTTCCATATCCTACATTGCTTATTCTGATGGTTCATCTTCCAATGGGCTATATGTTTCATCTTGGTTTGTTTTTTGGTTTTTTGTTTTTTTTTTTTGCAGTTAAATTTTTACTCTCTTGATGAATCTAGGCCATGCTTCATCCATGTTTCTTGTCAGTCCCTATTTCATCTTCCTTATTGACATTTTGGATCTTCTAGAACGAGCATAATCTATGCATTTCATTAGATCTTGTCTATGTCTTTTTATATCTTATTAATGGTTTAAAAAAGTAAACCCAGACTAATAACCAGTATGTGTTACCCCACTGGATGTTTCCAACTATCTTGTTACACAGCTGTGTATCGTAATTTTTTCTTTTTCTTTTGTCTTTTAGCCGGTATTCTATCCACACACAAATGTCTCCAGGCAAACTGACTTGAATTAATTTTTCAATTAATTTTTCATAAGGCAGTGTCAAATGCTTTACTAAAATCCAAGTATCTGTCAACTCCTATACTGATCTTTTTCTTCTTTTTTTTTTTTTCTTTACTTATTTTTCTCCACTCCCTCTGCTTAAAGCTCATTCTTTCAAGTGCCTCACACAGACATCAACAACTGTTCCATGTGAGGAGCANTGTCAACTCCTATTCTTATTTTTTTTTTTTTTTTTTTTTTTTCTTTACTTATTTTTCTCCACTCCCTCTGCTTAAAGCTCATTCTTTCAAGTGCCTCACACAGACATCAACAACTGTTCCATGTGAGGAGCACCTTAAAATTGTGCTTGTGAACAACTATGCTTGAATTGCCTGTTTGTCTAAGGACCATTTAGCTCAAGAGTTTGCAGACCATGGGCATATCTCTCCTTGACTCTGCAAAGTGACTGGTGTAAGCTCAAGGAGTTACAGGGTTGTTCTAACTCAGTCCACTCTCAGACTCATAATTCTCTACATTATTTTAGTTTACACATCTTGAAAAAAACCTCCTGTCCATTCCTTATCATCATACAAAAAGCAGCAGCTGAGTCTGTAATTACATTTACTGATTTTTATGCTGATGAGGGGAAATTTCTTTCCACCTAAAGCCATCATCTGGTGTTCTGGGTGTGCCCAAAGCAGCAAATGAAGACTTCTTAAATCCAGGGTGCTTTTACTCAAAGAGTCTAAGGATTTGAATTTTCATGATCTTATTGCTGTATATTAATCCTCTGGCATTACAGTTGTTTTCAGAGGGACTAATCATGCAGTAAAATGTTGCTTATTGTTAATTTAAAAAGTCTAGACTGGACATTTTGAGCTATTCTGTTTCTCTTGTTGAAGGGAGGTAAGCAATAGATGGTAGCCCATTGTATTTACATATTATTTAACATTTAGTTAATTCCTTTGATTCACTGGAAACAGTCATGAAAATAATTGTTCTTATTGACTATATTAACTTACCACATCTTGGATCTTCACTTATTATACAAGAAGTCTTACATGATCAAAGTGACTGTAGCTTTCTATGAAGTAGAATGTATCATTTATGTCTAAGCCAACAATAAAACCTCACTAGGATGGTTATCAAATGAATCACAGGGGCTCATTACAAGGTGTTTCTTCCTTAATTCTAGAAAAATATTACCAGAAAAACATTTTAGAATCTATTCAAACTCCTGCTAAGTAGGGGAATCAATGAGCAAGTTTTTAAAGAATTAAAATGTTATCTCACAGAAGGAAAAAAACACATAAAACCCCCTACTTTTGCAGTAGCCAGAGACTTAGATTAATTGCTGAAAGATTATGTATTTAATTTTAAAAATCACATCTGAATCTATGAAAGATTTAGAAAGGTGTTTGAATAATAAAGAAAACTACTGAAATTAGAGAAACCCAATGGCTTCTGTTTTATTGCAAACATATTTTAAGACTTGACAACAGTTGCAGTGTTCCCCTAATTTTTGCTATAAAAGGGAAGTAAACCAACAGTTTATTGTAGCAATACTTCATACTGCCCTACTTCTGTAAATTGTCTTTAAGCTCTAGGGTAACAATGGAACATTCATGTTTTTAAATTGGATACAAATGCAGTATCTATGCTGTGGCTGCTGTAGCATAAATTGCTATACAGAGACTACCAGATATATCTAAACGTACTGATGCTCAGCAAATTGTGAACAATTTTTTGCCCTGCTTTACCTGCAGTGCTTATAGCTTGTGCTCCTTTTAAATGCTTTCTAATGTCTGGAATGTATAACACAGACATTGAAACACTGAAAAATGCTTCCTGCTTGCAAGAAGTTGCATAATTCTCCTTGAAATAGACCCCAAGCTATCTGAGCTCTGCTAAAGTTTTAAAATGTTTTACCATAACTAATTTATAATATAAATTGGCTGACCAGTGTGAACCTGGATCTTACACTGCAATTTTTTATAAGGACATAATGTTCCCCACACAAGAATGGAGAGAAAATTGTTCTTGATTAAAATTTCATTTGAGAACAGCAATGGGTCATGTACTATGTCACGGTGGTGATGCACTCTGCAGACCCCATGGAGCAGGGACTAAAGGCTGGCCTTGCTCCATTCAGTCTGGGACAGGTAATAATAGGTTGATATATTTGGCATGCTGGCTAGGTGGTGCGATGGCCTAACAGTCACCTGGTGGGAGCAGCTTCAGTGTCTGAAGAAAAGGTCCTGGGACTGCTTGGAAAGCAGTTGAACATTTTGCAGATGATGGGAGGCTGCTCGTATCTGTTAAATATTCCAGATGACATCTGTAATAATTACATTTAGTAAGATGGCTAGGAAGAGAACTGTGCCATTAAGAAGCCCTTCTGAAAGCCATTTGAACTGACTGCTGTATTTTGCAGACAAGTATATAATGTGATACTGAGCAATTAAACACTGAATTAGCAATTAGGTATTGAAATGAGTAGATTGCTGATGTAGATGCCAACTGTCTCTGTAAATTCCTTGCTTGTACTTTCATTACACTTCCTTTGTTGTTCATTACAGAATAGACTTGTACATTCTCTGTAGGAAGGAAAATACATTTTAGAGCTATTAAGTGTTAATGATCAGATTGTTAGATCCTATTACTTTTTTATTTATCATAAGATATTCAGCACATGAGAGCAAATAAGCAGCACAGCTTCTGCAGAAGTATCTTAGAGAAGTTTGGATGAGATTAGCGGAAGGCTTTTTGCAAGAATAGACATGTAGCTTTGAATTCACAAAGGGTAGGTAGGCCAGTTGTTAACTGCAAGATTAGCAATGCAGTCATCTGACATTTTAAATAATATGAGAGATCTGAAACATGAAAACAAATTAAGCCTGCTATGGATGAGAAAACATTACCTGAAATTATGTATGTATTTAGAGCTTAGCTACAGCAACAGATCCTGAGTCTAGGAAAAAAGGTATTTACAAAGATGTACAAAGCTGCCTTTGCATCTTACCTCCAAATTGATATAAAATTTAAAATAATGAGAAATTAACTTTTAAGAGAATATATGTATGCACACACAAATAAGCAATGTGAAACAATTACTTTCTTGTTTCCCAAATTAACAAATATATTGAGGTTTAATTGGTAAAGGTTTCTAAGGAGAATAATTGTGAAAGCAATATAGGATGTTCTTATTTGGTTTTAGTGCTTTGGTTGTAGACTTCCTTTTTTTCTTTCAATCTCAAATTGATGTTAGAGAAACCTTGAATTTGTTATAATAGGGAAAATGTCAGTTTCTTTATTGCTGTTTTCTTGTCTTAGAAAAAACTTGACAAATATGTCTATCATCCTGTTCAGTTCTGAAGACGCAGCAAAATCTGGATGGTCTGGAAACTCATTATATTATTTTGAGGTAGCAAACATAGTTTCCATATCTCCAGACTTGTACCTTGTTTTAAAGAAAATGTTAGATTTACAGAAAAAATGTTCAGATTACTGTCTGGATTTCAAGCAAATGCACATGTTGAGTCCTTTGAAATAAACTGCAATTTCAGCCCACTGGGTGGAATATATGCATTATTCATAGTGTTCTCATTTTGCTTGCTTTCCAAGCCACCTCCAACTCTGGATATTAACCTTTGGTTTTGTCAGATCCAGCATTTGCCATTTTCCTAACTGGCCTCTGAGATGGAAATGAGAAGGCAGCCAAGGTTGATGCTAAATGAGTTCAACTGTCTTCTAAGCAGGACCAGACTTTTGTTTGCATTTTTTGTTGCTTTTTGTTTGTTTTGTTTGCTGGTGGGGGTGGTTATGGGGGTTTTATTTGTTTGTTGTTGTTTTGTTGTTGCTTTTTTTGTTTGCTTGTTTTGGGTTTGTGTTTCGTTTTTTGTTTTGTTTTGTTTTGTTTTTTTTTTAACTTTCATTTATAAAATCTTTAAAATTCTGCTCTGCATGGAGAACTTGGTTGTCCTTGATATTAATACTGGTTTTATTGTTTCCAAAAATTGTTTCCAGCAAGACTGAAAGTATTCAGATATAACTATACAGTCATAGCAAACAACTATTGGATTTTCTCAGAAAAGACAGAGGAAGAACAGTTTTTCTGAGGTAGACTTACCATACATTGACCCTCAAGGATAGGTGTAAAGATCTGCCGTGGTAGGTGCAGCTTTTATCACCCTCGCAGAAGATAAGAGCATACATGAAAGAAAGAGGTGAGGAGATGACACCTACAAATTAAGTGCTAAATATACCAGTTTTAAAGAAAAATAAAATCGTATTTCTTAAACTAAAGAAAGAAATAGGTCTCAAGTAATTTTTCTTTTTATCTCTATATTTAAATATGATGCAGTTTATGACTTTCAGAAGCCTCCAAAGAAAGCTGAAAATACCTCTTTTCTGTAAGACCTAAAATTCATTACAGGATCCATTTATTTATAATTCTATCAAAAATATGTGAATTATGGGCAACACCATCAGTACATTAATCTCCCAAAACAGAGTAGAACTGTAAACATTAGTACCTTATGACTTCTTTGTGTTAAAAAAAGATTCATCCAAAAATGTTATATGAATGGTATCCTGCAGCAGGGTTTGGTTTCATTTTGTTTTGTTTTACATTAGTGGAATGATTTCCCCTCTATTGGAAGCATTGTAGAAAAATGTGCTCAGGCAGAACTGTTTGCGTGCTCCACTCATCTAGAAGATTATAACAGAATTAAAGGTACTGTTACTTTGATGTTCTATCTTTGGGAATTTCATTAGAAAAATATCCCCATATGTTTGTGATGATCAGGTAATAAATAAATGCTAATGTTGGCTGCTTTTGGTGGATAAAATAGACAAAATGAAGAGAATTAAGGCTTCATTTAAAAAAAATATTGGCTAGGTGATGCTATATCATCATCCCAAACTTACCAGAAGACAGGCATTTTTTTGCAATGCTTGTTATGAAGAAAAAGTTTTTACATATGCAATTTATTCAGATGCAAATTCCATGAGAGATTAAGTGAATAAAACAAACGTGGGTATTTCTGTTCATAAAATTATGATCCATATCTCTCTGTTTCTAACATAACAGAAACTCCCAGAGATTCAGATGATATATTAAAGCTCATTCTTGATTTACCAAAAGTTAGTTTCCAAGTTCTTGATGACTTACAAAGTGTCCCATAAAACCATGGTAAAATCAGATTGATCCCTCTCTCTGGACTGCAGCTGGAGGCAAAGTATTTCCTGATATCTCTGCAGAATGCAACTAAATACTGAAATACATTTGACTTTCATAATCCACAAGAAGACAAATTCTACGTTCTCATGATAGCAGAAGGCACTCAGGTAAGGCTCAGAATATACATATGCATGAATCACCTGGGAGTGCAGAAAGGTGGTGAATTCATTCATATGTTATAGGCAGCTATAAAATTCTTGTTTTATTTGGTGCTTTAAAAATAATATCTAAAAAGCAGTTAGCCCATAAAGAGGTAATTTTGTGTTTTATTTTGTGTGTGTCATTTTATATTTCTGTTGTGATATTGATTTATATAATATGCCAAAATTAGAAAATCTGTACTGAAAGAACAGCAATATTACACACAAAAGCTCTTAGTTCAAGCATTCCTTAGCTTTTGGGTTACCCATGGGACTTTAAATTGCCTCTATAGTTTTTCTTTTTTCTGCTCTTTGGCATTACCTTTCATTGCATTATAATTTTTTCCATCTTATCCTTCCACCTTCAGTTGATATGATTGTCATTAGTCTCTAGTATAGGCATTAAATATTGAATCTAATCCTTGCCTTTTAGTGTATGAATTGCCAGTATTTATTGTATATTCTTCAAAACAGGGGTTGCTATTCCTAAGTTCATGGGGAGATGAACCTTTTTACTACATGAGTTAATTCTGGGTGCTGCCCTTGAGGTGTTAGGGACCATCGCTTGTCCAAAGGAGAGCTCTGTGGACTTGTAACATGCCCCTTTGAACATCAACAGTGCAAATTTAGGTTTGTCCCTCCAACAAAAAAAAGGAATATCTTTGAGAGGATTATTTTTCAAAATGAAACATACATGCTCTGTCATACATACTCACAGAGAGCGGTTTCCTAGCCTGGGACACTTGCATGTCTCTTTAGCAGTACATGCAGAGCTGTGCAAACACAGCTAGTTTTGCAGACCTGAACAAAGGAGGAACTACAAATGGGATGCTTCTGTCTCTCAGTCTGCAAGCAACGTAACCTGACGAGCTGTCACAGAGTCTTTACCGGATAAGGCTCTGTGCACAACACAGACATGGAAAGAGGGAGTTCAGTCTCTCCTTTACAAGTTAAAGAAGCACCTGGGATATGGAGAAAAGTTTAATCCTTCCTTTTACCTTGTTTATAACCATATCCTTGCTTCCCCATCTAGTACTCAGGCTACCAGCCTAGAACTTGCAGGAAGGGGCAAGGGGAAAGAACAAAGTAACGCATGACGTGACAGGAGGCTGGAAAGAGGGAAGAGTATGTACTTTGCTGACAATTTAACATTAGGAAACATATATGGAAAGCTGTTACCTTGTCTGTGAGCCTGCAGTGAAGGGTGATGAAAATTGGCAGACAGATCACAGCTATTTGCTAAACAAATAGGAAGGCTAAAGCTCAGGAATAAGTTGCCTGGTTCTTGTAAAGATGCATGTTGCAGTGGCTAAATATCTTTTACTTCTTTACTTTAGTTACCTCTAATCATCAAGGTTTCCCTGCATTAAAAAGAACTTTATTACATTAAATAATCCCATTTTAGCTTCCTGTGTCTGGAAATGCTAATTTAAAAGTTTATAGATTTAGCAATTGCCACCTTTCTTGACCAATGTTACTTAAATGTAACATGGCTAATTTCATTCCCAGTGCTGTACTGTTGCATGGCTTCTTGTCAGAAACATCATTCAGCTGATACTAAATTGTACAGTACAGGTATCTTTTTATCTGTATATTCATATATGTATCCATACCTATATTTACAACTCTTTCAAATTCATAGAAGTAGTATTTCCTCATTAAGTGGACTAAAACAGTTTCCCTTGAAGCTCACAAATATTTGTGGAGGTTCAGAAACCAGGTGCGCCTCCTCTGACCCATAATTTTCAGCCTGATGTATTAAAAAACCCTTAATGTCTTGGTTTGTGACATTAAAACCAGACTGAAGAGAGCCCTTCCAATTAAAAAACCCAGGCAACAACAACTGCAAGTGACCCAGAAGATAACATCATACAGTTCTTTTTGAACTCTGGCTTACTGTTCAGTGTTTTATTACTGTGTATCATTTTAGACATTTTTCCTCTACTTAGTGTTGCAATTAATAAAAATCATTATACAAAGGTAACTAGGTGTCAGATTCATTTCCAGCTAAGACTGTCTGTTGATTAAAAACTACTTTACAATGACATTAAGCTGCAAGGGATAAGTGGGAAAAAAAAAAAAGCATAAGCCCAAGACAGGCACTGCAGTCCCCATAGATTTAAACTTAATTAAATGAGAAAACAGCAGGACTTCTTTTGCTCACATAGAGGATTCCCAGAGCTATCCCACAAACATTATTCAGTTATTGCAAGTCATGAGCCCATCTTGGTATATTGCTCTATCATTAATGCTGCCAGTCATTCCCGTTAGGTCTAGTTTCTAATATGCCATGCTGCTGCAATAAAAGTAAAAAGCCTTGGCCTTGTACTAAACATGTTTTGCGGATGCAGCCTATGTAATCACACCAATTTATCCATTTATTAACACAGTAAGCTGGTTGGTTTGGACACAAAATTCAACACTGAAGCGGTGCTGTTTTTGAGAGGTGTTGGCCACCTCCTTCTGAATGCAACTGAGCCTTTCATTTTGTGATGCCTAATGTGGCATTGTCGCTGTTTAAAATCAGACCTCTACAAAGTGTCCTGGACCCCTGGTGATGTGAAGCGGCCCTTTGTGTCAGCCCAGTCTTCCTCCTGTACTAGAGGAGACACTCTCCAAACAATATGGAAAAATATAACACATACTCCCAGTAAATCTGGTATTTTTTTCCCCAAAGTATGAGAAAAAAACCCTGACATTGCTTCCTAATCCCTGCAAATCATTTGCTGTCCTTTGAAGTATGGAATTATTCATATGACATTTTATCTTGTCTAGCTACCAGCACCCTCAAGTCCAGTTTTATTTTTTTAAATTTTAGTTTTAATATTTGTAGGTTTTCTGTTCTCAAAGATAAATTAGGGAACAAATGAGCCCACAGACAAAGCTGAGAATACACTATTTAGCAGTAATGTACAAAAAGGAACATGAAAATGTCATCAGCAATCAGCATCATTGCCAAATAAGATATGCTCTTGTTCATTAGGTTTTGGGTTTGGTTTTTCCTTTTTTTTTTTTTTTTTTTTTTTTTTTTTTTTTTTTTTTTTTTTTTGGGGGGGTTTGTTTTTTTTT
>NDXB01010971.1:120308-134927 GCA_002631895.1 Agapornis roseicollis | reverse complement strand
GCTGGAACACCACCTGGGGGCGATGGGGCTGAGCCCATGGGCGCTGCGGAGGGGAGGGAGCACCCTGGTGTGCGGGATGGGGCCGGGCGCTCACCATTAAAAGTCGGTGGCAGCTCCATTGTCTGCCCCGTGTCCACGTCCTCGCAGATGACCTTGCGCAGCGCCACGGCTCTCACTTGGAGCAGGTCGCCCGTGGACAAGCAGCATTCGTTGCCCGAGATCTCGTACACGGACCCTGCGGGGGGATAATGGGGGTTCCTCAAAGACAACGCCTCCTCCATCGTTCCCTAGAGTCACAGCGGGGTCTGGGTGGGAAGGGGCCTCAAAGCTCATCCAGCTCCAGCGCAGAGCTGGTGAGTGGAGGCCAGGAGAGGAGCCTGAGATGGGGCTGAGACCGGCAGCAGCTCTGTTTAGTGTCTTGGGAACCCGGCCAAAGCTTTGCTACCAAACCCCACAAGCAGCGAGACCTCCAGTGACGGCAGGAAACCCAGAAACAGCATCGGGGGTCAAGAGACAGCATCAGTGTGGGACGCAGCGTCTGCAGGGTGCCACAGGGGTTGATGCCCAGGGCCCAGCAGCAGCCAAAGGAGCGCACAGCCGGGCTGGCTGAAGGGTCTCTGTTGGGCTGATGCGTATTTCCAAGGAATCAGGAATACCTGGAAGCTGGTACAGCCCATGTCCTGGGAAGCTTCCAGTGCTGGGAACTGCGCAGGATTGTAACAGGGATAAAGAGCAGTGCAGAAGAGCCCAGTGAGAGCGGCTGGAGGCTGAAGCGATGTGACTCAGATGGGAAATGCAGCAGGAAAGGTTCAGCGCTTGCTCACAGTGCAAAGGGACGGGGCAGATTCCTGCCTCTCCTGGAGCAGGACCTGCTCAGGCTACGCTACCACCTCACAGCATCCCCCAACGCAAGCAATGCCCCCTTGTGCCTTTAAAGCTCTGCATTCATTGAGCTGCTACCAAACCTTCCGCGCACCCCAAACCTCTCAGGGATGAACGTCGGACGAAGCCCTTGCTGTGCAAAGCAGAAAGCAGCACCAGCCTCCCCAGGACTGCAGCAAGGGCAGAGCAAGGGGAGAGCTGCTGGGGCAGCAGCGGCATCATTGCTCTTTTAGCAATGTTAAGATGTCATCGAGGCCATCAGAAGCTTGTGGGGAAACTGAACATCCAGCTCAAGTGAGCAGAGGGAGGCCACCCCAATCACTTCTGCTCTTCAAAAGCCATGGTAGCCAAGGCTTCTCCTCCACCTAGGGTGTCTCCAGGGATGTGGTGCAGGAAGAAGCAGGATGCTCAGACCAGGCTCTGTGCCCTTGCTGATCTCCTCCCCTTGGGGCCAGGGATAACAATCACCTTCCTCAGGTCCTGAGCGCATGGCTCCAGACCTGCTGCCAGCAGGTGATACACTGCCTGGGATGAGGGCAGGTCAGGAAGTGAAGGACCAGCCTGGATGGGGTTTGGTGCCCCAAAAGCCTAAATGAAAGCAGCCATGGCTTAGGCACAGTGCCTGGTGGTGGCACAAGAACCTGTGCCTCTCTGGTGGCAAGGTGGGCAGCCCAGGCTGCAGTGGCAGGGCACAGGGAGGTGGCACAGCCTTGGGGCACCCTTTGGAGGCAGTGGGCACCCAGCACTCACCTTGGAAGTAGACACCGGAGCAAATCCTGAGGATGCGGGGCAGGGTGGCGGGGTCCAGGGAGCAGATGTATTCCTGGAGGGAGAGGGGCTCCATGGCCGTGCTGCTGGGTGCTCCAGGGCACTCTGTGGAGGTGGGAACTGCGTGGGAAGCAGATCTGAGCTTTGCTTTCACTTCTGCCTGCTTTTCACTTCTGTTTCTAGCAGTGGAGACTTCCCTTTCTGCCCACAGAGCCATGCCACCAGCACCTCTGCACCTCGCACAGCCTGACCTATGCACTGCTGGTCAACCCTCTTCCTGACCCCATCATGGCTTGGGGTCCCCTAGTCCCGGCCCTGGTGGTGATGTGGGTGAAGGCACCAGGCCCCAGCTCTGCAGGGTCATGTCCCATCCAGGCTGTCCCCATCACACATTTCCCATGTACCATCCTGCCCTGCTGGGGCCAGGCGGAGTGATGGTGCTGTGCAACAGGGCTGGGTTGTGGGGAAGCAAAGGGTTGTGTTCAGACATCCCTTCCCCTTTACAGACACACAGGTACCTCTGGGCTTTCAGACCCCACTCACCCCTAGCACAAACATCACATCCTGGCTGTGCTCAGTATGTCAGGAGAGGGGAGTCAGGGGCTCTGGTCACTGCAGCCATGGGAAAGGCAAAGCCAAATTCCTGTCTCCAGGACAGGAAAAGAGACAGCACCATCCTTCAACAAAGCATCTGCCTATGGTCCCTGCAGCCACCAGCCCCATGGGTTCTGAGAGCTGCTGCTCCTCCTCTCTGTAAGGGTTTTCCTTCAGCTTACCCTATGAGTCACACTGCCCTGAAGCTGCAGCCTAGGAGTGGGAGCAGGATGTGACAACGTGGAAATGAAACTTGGAGATGTGGGAAAAGAGAGGCCTTTCTGCTTTGCCTCCAGCTGCAGAAGTAGCTGCACTGACTGGAATTGGTGTTTCCCATCGTTTGGTGCAGGCTGAAGCCATCCGAGTGCAGGCACATGGAGACTCCCCCTGCACAAGGCTGCAGGTGCCATGCAGGGTGTCACAGCAGCAGGCACATCGAAAGAACATCTAGAGGACAAACTGACACTTGGAGCTGGACTGTCCTTACCACCAGGGCAAGTCAGACAGGTCAAGGTCTTGACAACCTACAAGGATGGAGCAGAGGGTGAGAGGTCAGCTCTAAAGCCCACTGGCTCCTGCATAAAAGAGGCTTCTAGGAACAAAGTGCCAGGCTGCTGAGCTCCAGCAGCAAGAGCCAGGGATGGGCCATGGAGAACAAGAGCCAAGGTGGAAGCAGCATCTCTTCAGGGATGGGGAAGAGCTGCAAGAGAAGGGGAGGGAGGAGAGGCAGAGATATGCTGAAGACAGCTCACTGCAGGCCAGAAGGCTGAGCTCTGGGGGCAACGCTGCCTGTGTTCCTCTGCTGGGAGCTTAGCCTTGAGCCCGAGTTCATCAGGGGCTGAGCTGGGGAGGCTGTTGCTTTGCAGGGCCTTGGGAGGTTTGGGATGCTTGTGGAACAGGCAGCAGGTGTAGGAGGGCAGCTCCGACAGGGCAGCTGTAGGAGGAAGAGGCAGAGAACCTGTCTGAGCCTTGAGCTGAGGAAGGGCTGGGATGTTTTCACTTCCTCCTGCTCACTGCCAGGTACAGGCAGGTGCCCCCGAGGGCAGGGCCAGCAAAGCCTCAGAACTGCGGCTTCCCTTCAAGTGCTCAGTGGAGCCAACCCGGCCCCTTCCACAAAGAGCCCTGGGTTCCCCTTAGCAGCGCTCCCCACCCGCTGTGGGAAAGACCTTTCCTTTCCCATGGGCGGTTCTGTTTCTTACCCTGGTGAGGCTCTAACAAGGGTGATGAGGATGGAGAGCAGCAGGAGCAGGGGACTTGCGCCAGAGGAAGCTGCTCATGCAGTGAGCTAGGAAAGGATGCAACTGCCTTTTCCCCTCTGGTTGTGCGTTTGCCTGAGAGGAGCAGAACACACCTGACATTGACAGCACGGACAAGAGGAGGTGAAATGTCTGTTGGAAAGGGGTTGCAGAAATTCAGGTGCTCAACCAGGCACAAGCGATGGCCTTGACCGGGATTCTGGGCAGCAGCAGCCAACTGTAAAGCCTGCATCTTGGTGTAACTGATCGTGTCCTGCACACTGAATAACTGAGATAAAGGTGTTAATAACAAGAAAAACATAAAACCTCTCTAACAGATGAGCCCGGTGATAGCAAATGAGGGAACTGCTAGCTAGAAACCAGTCAGAAGGCTACGATCAGCTTCACTGTCTGCCTTTTGCCAAAGCCAAGCTAGGCAGAAACAGTCCTTTTACTAGAGACTGGTTATTCATGCAATTGGTTATTCTGCTGCCCCCTTCCCCCCCCCCCCAAAACAAACCGCAAACCCCGTCACCCAAGAGGAAGCAATGAGCACCCAGCAAACAAGTCCTGAAAGTCACGCCAAGCTGCTCCTGGGCTGATGTTTTGGCAGAAAGAAGGGAAGAGCAATTGAGTTCTGTGGGTGAGGGAAGCTCTTGGTGCAGTTCAACAGCATGGCTGGAGCACTCCTGCACTGCTGCCTCCCGAGTGATTCGAAGCGCTTGGTACAATCAGAGCTGTGCACACTGTGGCTGCTCACTCACCTGCTCTGTTGCTGGAAGCTCTTCCTGCTCTCCTAAAAGGCCCCAGACACAAGTCACCTCCTCTCCAAGAAGTCCTTGTTTCAGGCATGTCTCTTAACACATGGGTACCTCAATGCACAGCACACTGGGAATAGGATAACTTGCATCAGGGTGTTACTAGCTCCTGGGATACCTGCTGGGTGCTGCGGCCTTGTACAACCAAGATTGAAGAGGGGTTGCAGTGACAGTCCAGGTAACACTTCAAAGACAAACGGGCCTGGAAAACACTACCACTATAGCTCAGTCTTTTATTTAGCTGCAGACTTTACCTCTTTGGTCCCATCTCTGCATTCCACATTGCCGAGAGTGCTTTAGATTATCATGCAAGCAGACTCCTTTCCTTTAACACAGGAAATTAGTTGCTAACCACACCAACACTTAGACCACAATGCTAACTACTTGACCTGTACCAACGACCTTTACCTATGGCACATCAGCAGCTTGCACATCTTGTGACGATTCAGCCTCCTGCTGATACAGTAATGAAAGTGCCCAGAGGATATTGCTGCATCAAGTACTCATCTATAGCCTGAACAGCTCAATCCTACACTGCAGGTACCTTTAACCAGGTCCCAGTTTACTGGCTTTCACTGCAGCTCTCCCCAGTGAGCCTGGGACAAGCTGCAGACCCAGTGTGACAAAGGACCGTGCATTTTAGATCCAAGGCTCCTCTGTATGCCGGAGGCAGCAAGCTGAGCAACGAGAAGAACAAAGCTGGGCTCTAAAGAGTAACTTTGGTGGAGGGAGGATTACGGCAGAAGCTTTACTTACAAAACACAGGCAACTGATGTTTAAAACCCACTCTTAAGTGTCCCTCTTGTGCACTGCAGCACCAGGCAGCAAAGCAGGTCACGAGCAGAGGAGCTGGAGCAGCTTTAAGAGCTGCAGCTGAGCCAGCCACATGAACAAGACCTGCAGTGACAGCAGCACTTGGCCACGGCACAAAGCCATCCCGTAAGCCCCAGAATAAAGGTACGGCCTCAGTTGCGGCAGTGTGGGCTGGGAACGAACACACTACACTCTCCAAGCTGGCAAAATCTGCATTTAATTTACAACATAGGAAAGGTTACAGGTAAAAAGCTCAACAGAAAGTGTGAAAAGGCCTATTACATATTACACAAGTGTACAAACGTCTGTACAAAGCCCCTAGATGTTACACCGTCCCCTCCTGTACCAGCTGTGTCCCCTAAGCTCTACAATAATGAGAGCTTGTTCAAACGCAGAGAGGAGAGGAGCTTGAAAAGCAATGAGCAGTAAAGCTTCCCTTTTCAAGAAAAACCTTGCAAAGAGCAAAACAAAACCCACCCATCGAAAAAGAAAACCCAAAATAAACCAAGAAGAAAACCTGCTCCACTTTCACTTGCCCTAACTAGTCTTACCCTAAAGAGCTGCCTTCATAAAGCAGACGGGCTGGAAAAAGACAATTCTACGTACCAGGAAGAAGCAAACCTAAAGGGAGAAAGATTCTCCGAGTCCACATGGAGTGTCTGGAAGGAGAATGGCTGAGGACTCCATCATAGTCAATAGCAACTCCACACAGCAGCACGACTATCCTGGAGAGGTCCTGCGTTCACCCATTTAACATCCTGAGCTAGATGGGGCAGGGAGGACAAACCAGTCTCTAAAGCCATCCCTCTTGGGAATGGGGGTAGCTCCCAGCTCATGTTTAGCTCAGGAACATGATAGCAATCACTCTGCAGATGCAGAAGTCACACTGATTTTGGAGCACGTGTCCAAACCAGGTCCCGTGCACGCAGCGCACCAGAGGCTCTGTCACACTGCTCCAGCAACCACCAGATGTGCACACCTCAACTTGGCCAGGTAGCCACAATACTGTATGGAATGAAGAGCTGGGCACACGGCTCTCATTGTGGTGCCTATCTCCTGGAGAAATCTCCAAACAACAGAGGAATGCCAGCACAAAGCTGAACTGCATTATCCAATGTAAATAAAATCCAGGCAAAACAGAGCTCTGGCCTTACCTGGTATAAAGAGAAGATGCTGTGTCTGAATACGTGTGAATCCGGTGCTGAAGTGTAACCTTGAGGATCTGAAGTGCCAGAGCAACAATCCAAATCAAGCTTATTTTATTCAATAGGAGAAAGTGAAGTCGTCAAAAAAATGTAGTATGATGAAACCAGCTTGTGCACTGCTTTACTCAAGGTGAGGCAGATTCCCTGCTCAGAACTGATATTCTAGCTCTAAGTAGCACAGTGGCCAAACCAGCAGACTGTGGTTTTAGTTGTTAAACATGCTGAGGCCTGCTCATTTTTGTGTGTCTCTTGTTGCATCTCACACAAGCTCTAAGCTCACGACTTCCATTTGCAAATACAAATGGAACTATTTAGGTTAAAAGGGTCACTGTGTTTAAAAGAAACTGGTTTCCCCTGCGTTAACTCCACCTTAAGTGATCTTAGGGGTGAGATCAACCTGACTTGGTTATTCATAGGCAGGGCCTACCCACCTTTCAAATGCTCTGAGGCTTCCCATGCCCGGTAGCACCAACACGCGCTCCCATCCATCCACGTGTACACCCCTTTAGTCCTCCAAACACCACACGACTGGGCCACAGCTTGGGAAACCCATCTATTTTTGTCCATTAACTCTATGTCCTCACAAACTAATGGGATACTGTAGTGTTTGAGGTGGAAAAAACCCCAAAGCTGTAGCCAACCTAAAGTAAAACAAAAAAACCCCCACCAATGTCCCACACATTGGTGGGTTTGGAAACTGTACAAAAGAAAAGCTGACCTATGTTTTGCAAGTTTTAGATCTCCTGTTAATGAGATTTTGAAAGGCTTGGCCCCACAACCATTCACTTCTGACAGAGCTGACCTGCTACATTCAAGTCCAGCGGCAACACCATGACTTGTAGTGAGCACACCGCCTCCAAGCATGGGTTTGCAGGGTCATGCCATAGATGAGAACTGTGTGATGCTGCCCCTTCAACCTCTGGATCAAAACTGACAGTAAAGACCTCTGGGGACAGTAATGGCTAAGAAAAGGCTGCCAGGTATTTTTGTTCAAAAGGAGATGGGAGCTGTAATTTTTTGCCTTTATCAGACATATAAAAACGTTTGAAGACAGATCTTTAAAGGATGTTTCACTTCTTCAATCTTGGTATTACATCTGGTTAGGACATTGAAATCTTAAAAAGACGATACTGCACATCAACAGTTTCTGGAGTTCGTGACTCTCACCCTCGTTCCACAAACTCCAGCTCAGATCAGCAGGGAAGGGGTTGGCTTCTTGCCTGGCCATGCCTCCTTTGCATATTTCTTCTTCTTGGGTTCATTCACAGCTTCAGGATTAAAGACAGCAGGGTTTGGAGCTGGGTTCATGTTGACTGTTGAGGGCACAACAGGAGTCAAGTCCACATCTGGGGCGAGATTGGGGTAGGGCATTGGCAGGCCACCAATGAGTGCTGTCCCATGGCCAGCGTGCGACTGGGACCCTGCCTCATTGTGGGTTGGAGGCAGACCCCCATACAATCCTCCACTGTAGGGGAAGTTTTGCATCCGTCGCGATGCAGAATCATCTGTGGGCAGGGAGCCTGCATTCTCCAACCGCTTCTTCTGGAGATGGAAGTATTTAAACGTTAGTCAGAATACATGAAATAAGCAAGCTGTAGAAACTAGCTCCCAAAAGGCACCCTGACCAGCCATGCAAAGTGGTTACAGACCACGTCCCAGTGGATTTCATAGAATCATAGAATAGTTCGGGTTGGAAGGGACCTTAAGATCATCCAGTTCCAACCCCCCTGCCATAAGCAGGGACACCTCACACTAAACCATGGCACCCAAGGCTTCATCCAACCTGGTCTTGAACACTGCCAGGGATGGAGCACTCACAACCTCCCTGGCCAACCCATTCCAGTGCCTCAGCACCCTCACAGCAAAGAATTTCTTCCTTAGATCCAATATAAACCTCCCCTGTTTCAGTTTGAACCCGTTCCCCCTTGTCCTGTCACTACAGTCCCTAATGAAGAGCCCCTCCCCAGCATCCCTATAGGCGCCCTTCTGGGTTTCTCTGAAAACCACTTAATAATAAACCCTTAAAGGTGCACAATGCAGGAAGGGGTGACAGAAGCTGAACTTAAATCAGGTCTGAGCACTTCTTTACCTCCTGTACACACCCGGCAGTCTAGAGCTTGTCCTAAACACAAAACTGAGGAGGTCTTTAGTCAGTAACACAGACCCTCCTCCCCCAGTAACAAACTGCAACTCCTAGATCACTTGGGTGATGTTGTCTAGCTCCTGATCATCTGGATCTCCTGCAGCCTGGGGTTTATGTAGAATTATCCTTTTCCACACACAGTATTTCATGCACACCAGCAACAAGTGAAGTCGCTATCACACTGTTGCTTAGCTACTCTGAAGCTTTACAAATATTCAAGTTAAATATAGTGCAGGCAACACTTTCATCTTGGAGCAAAGTCTAAGCCCTGCTAGGTCTAGTAGATAACCTTGGGAAATCTTCAGCACTTACAGGATTTAACCAAACAACCTCTCATGTTTCCTTTCTATTTTCCACACTTCCCATAATTTTAACCAATGCCTAGAACCACAGTACTGGAATTCTGGGAAGTGTTTCTTTTTGTGAGGGAAAAACTACAGCCATTGATCCGCTGTGTTATTAAAGAGCAAAAGCTGGATTTGAAGGGAAATGGTCAAATCTACTAAAAAGACTACAGTTGTGAAACATGAACACGACTTGCTAACAATAAACCACTTTTCACCACGGAACATTATGTTCTTAAGGTGCAAGTCATAAAATCAGTTCATGCAATCAATCATGAGCTCATCAATGTAATGCATTCATTAGAAAACTGAGTTACTCTGTACCTTAACAGGAACTACAGCTGTCTGTACCATGTTCCTGAAACGTCCAACAGAAGGGTCCACATCCTCTGCAAAAGCAAGAACAGTGATGCCTTCAGTAAGAATACAGGAGGAAACAGAGCATCTGCCAGGTAAAGGAGCCTATATGAGGAATTGGTACATGGACTTTCTCCAAGCCAGTCCTCTAGTGGTGCTCAGGAAGCACAAGCATGCCCAGAGGAAGAGAGGTGCCAGGAGGACACCTCGTGGCTTTTGCTCCAGGTGGGCTCATCAGATATGCTGGTAAGAAAAGCTTTCAATCCCAGTGGAGAACAGGGAGGTGAACACATGGATGGGGGGCTTTCACTGATCACACTGGAGTTCTGGGCTGAAAGCTGCAGCTGATAAGCCCCAGCACATGCTCAAAGGCACAGCAGCCATCCCCAGAAGTCCTTGAGGGAACCTTGAAGGAGGAGCTGAAGGAATTCAAGGTACAGGCTCCAAAACTCTGAAATCTTATCCTTTTTGTAATGCAGAAGACTGCTGTTTACATTAGGATGTTCTGAGCACTGAACTGCATAACCTTCTAAATCAAAATGGTTTTTCTGGCTGGTGTTAAATTAAGTCAAAGACTTAACTGAGACATCATAGAATCATAGAATAGTTTGGGTTGGAAGGGACCTTAAGATCATCCAGTTCCAACCCCCTGCCATAAGCAGGGACACCTCACAATAAACCATGGCACCCAAGGCTTCATCCAACCTGGCCTTGAACACCAACAGGGATGGAGCACTCACAACCTCCCTGGCCAACCCATTCCAGTGCCTCAGCACCCTCACAGCAAAGAATGTCTTCCTTAGATCCAATATAAACCTCCCCTGTTTCAGTTTGAACCCGTTCCCCCTTGTCTTGTCACTACAGTCCCTAATGAAGAGCCCCTCCCCAGCATCCCTATAGGCCCCTTTCAGATACTCAAAGGCTGCTATGAGGTCTCCACACAGTTTTCTCTTCCCCAGGCTGAACAGCCCCAACTCTCTCAGCCTGTCTTCATATGGGAGATGCTCCAGTCCCCTGATCATCCTCGTGGCCTCCTCTGGACTTGTTCCAACAGCTCCATGTCCTTTTTATGTTGAGGACACCAGAACTGCACACAATACTCCAAGTGAGGTCTCTTCTCTAAAATAGCAGATCCCAAATATCAACTGCCAAATTTCTCTTCTCATCCATATGCAGCCAGGAGGAATCCCTATGAGAACACTGGAAAGGGGGCCTTAAGGGCATCAACTGAAGACTAAAGCAAACTCCTTACCTGGATTGATGATTTCATCGTCATCACTGAATGTCACTCTGGAGTTCTTCCGTTTTCTCTTTGGTCTCTGAATATCCAAGTTCCCTTCCTCAATGGTTAGCGTGGAAATTCTTTTGTTGTGGGCTGTATTAAACTCTGTCAGGTTCTAGTGATAAATATGGAGATGAAAGAGTTTAAGTAACCACTGTATGAAGTTTCATTTAACCATACGATTGTGCATATCAGAAAACCACAGCACAATGTCTAGTTTCAACTTTAGAGCCATAGGAAGAAAGAGAGCTCCAGTGCTGCAACAGGCTGCTCAGAAAGGTTATGGTCTTTGCCTGCAGATGTTCAGAACATGACTGACCATGATCCTGGGGCAACCTGCTGTTAGGTGACCTTGCTTAGCCAGAGGACTGGACTAGATGATCCTGAGAGTTTCTTTCCAACCCCAACAATCCTATGAATGCCACGTGCTGCTTTTTCCTTCTTCACTAGTTAACTGCAGGAAACAGGGCAGCATTCAGTTACTGGGAAATCATCCTTAACCTGGGGCAGCTGGGGAGTGTGTAACTCCCTGGAGAGCCATTGTAAGCACACCACTGGAAGAGCATTATTAGCTCAGTGGATTCTGGGAAGCTGCATGATTACAGCAGAATGAGACACTTCGTGTGTATCTGCCAGCAGAAGACACCTCAGACCAAGGTGTCATTCAAGGCCAAGAAACGAAGAGCCTGAACCTAAGCAACAAAAGGGGAACGCTGTTTAGCTAGAAACACCACTTAGGTAGAGTGTGACACTGCACTCACATCAAGTTCTGTCTCCTCCTCTGGCAGGCCCAGCAAGCCCTTGAGCTCTTCATCTTCGCTGCCCATTTTCTCATCTCCCTTAACCGCCGAGGGAAGCGTCTGAGGCTTCTCCCGCAGCGTGTAAGCCCGTGTAGAAGCACCAAATGAAACCGTGGAGTCAATGGGTATCTGTTGGGGTTTGTGAGGTTCCAAACGGATATGACCCAAGAATGTGCCGTGTGCTGAGAACATCAAAATGCAAAACAGGCTGTTAGGCATCAGCTTGGGCTCAAAATATTCACGTCTTGAGAAGGTCAGAAACTACATGGCTGCAGTGAGATACAAGTCCCTGAGGTACTCTGAAAACATAAGCTATGTACATATCACCCACCATCTCATGAACTAAGATAACAGACATGAGAAGTCTTCAAGAAGTCATGGAAATAAAGTACAAACACCATTTACTTTTTGGATTCTTGCAGGTCCCGATGTACCATGTCTGGAATCAGTACCTCAGTGGAAAAAACAGGTTTTAGATCTTGGGAAATCACCCTCAGCAAAGAAAACCTCATGAAATTTTGAAGGGAAGGCCAGGTCACCTTCCTCTTCTCCCTTAGCCTCTTAAGAGCCTATAAATGTTCTTTTAAACACCAAGTGAAGCAGATGTAAGCTCACTGGAGCAATCACTTCTTTGCTCCAAACCCATTACAATCTCTCCCTAGGATGCTATTTCAGAGTACAGTCATCTATCCACACAATGAAACAACAACAACAAAGGAAAGTGTCTCAGATTCAGGAATGCTTAAGCACTGAAATACTGTGCTTCTGTCTGGTTAAATGTCACACTACTTACTGCTGTTTAGATCTATGAGAAAAACCCTCTTGAGATGCTTGTGATAGACCAAGGCAGCATGGACCCGGGAGCAAGACTGGTGGTCAATGGTAAAATCGCAGAGATCAGGATTTCTCCCAAAGAGATAGTATTTCTTCTCATCAATGATGAGTTTCTGAGATAGAATATCAAACAGAGAAGTGTATTAGACTCCTATCACCTTGTGGATCTTCCCAAAAATATTCAAGCACATGAATAAACAGAGCAAGTTCTAAACAAAGCATCAACAGCCCATCAATATTTCAGTTTTGTCTGACACTTAAATACAGAAATTCAAATCTTCTCTTTGTAAAATCAGAGCAGCTGAATATGGAAAAGTCCCAGTGTTCTCAGCTTCCAAAGCACTCGTCTGCTGCATTAGTCTTCTGCTGCCATACTGGACTGAATCAATTTGCCTTCAGGCAGATGCATATCCCAGCAAAGGGCTGATACAGGCACTAGGCCTGTGGGATGAAGAAGGATCTCTCACTCTGGCAGTAGCATTCACTCAGTTGTTAGCTCCTAGTCTGGCTCAGCTCAAAGATCCAATGTGTCAGACTAATTACAGGTCTGGGGGGTTTTGAGCTATCAGAAAGACTGACACTAAGAGCACCTAAATTCTGTAGCACTACAAAGTCATGCAGAAAATGAGACAGGTTGGAATAAGACACGGTATTTCTATTCCTCTGCCTTATCTGCAAGCAAAAAACCCCATGTGAACCTTATTTTCTACTACATTTTCTTAAAGCTCCTCCAGTTCCAGCCCCTGCCATGGGCTGGGACCCCTTCCACTGGAGCAGCTTGCTCCAAGCCCCTGTGTCCAACCTGGCCTTGAGCACTGCCATGGATGGGGCAGCCACAGCTTCTCTGGGCACCCTGTGCCAGCGCCTCAGCACCCTCACAGGGAACAGCTTCTGCCTAAGAGCTCAGCTCAACCTCCCCTCTGCCAGGTTAAAGCCATTCCCTTTGACTTTGACTTGGCAGCATTCAAGAGATTTTGCAAACACAGAAGTGAATTAATACACTGGAAATATTGTCACAAATCAACAGGGGAAAATAATTTTATTGCCTTTACTCCAAGACAAGTTTCCAGAATTTTCTGTGCCTCTGAGCTATAACCCAGTGTCTTCCTTCACACACTGAGCTTAAACACTTCATGGCTTGTTTTAATGTAGCACTTTTCAGACCCAGCAATCACATGGTGTACCACAGACCTTTGCACAAGGCCTCGGATACGGACAGCTTGGCTAGTATCAAGTGCTCAGTAATCCAGGAAGATTTAATAATGTTCTTACCATAAAACTGAAAAGCTATTTGCCACATGTACCAAACAGGGAAAGAGATGGATCACATTCAATGCTGTTCATGTGTTGCACAGCTCCCAGACATGAGCATAGCTCATTGTTTGATGTAACCACTACAGTGTAGAGGACTCAAGTCATCACCAATACACAATGCGTAAGGCCACAAGGCAGCCACACAAGCAGCCATGGATGCTGCATGGAACAGTGCACTAGCACTTCCCTGCTAAGCCAGCTTGGGCCTCAGAAAAGCTTTAGCCAGCAGAGCCTCAGAGCCTGACACCAGCAGCACAATACACCCTGACTGACATTCATCAACACCAACTTTGCTCATCCATTATCAAAAGCAATGGTGCACCCTCAGCGTCAATATGGCATTTTGCTGCTTTGTTGTTCAGTCCTGAGCAGGACTCCTGTGACAGACATTGGTTGAGCACCAGAGGATTAATTTAGCAGAGAACTGCATGTAAACTCTTTCATCCTAAAGCTCTCCCTCCAAGCTCAAGAATCCAAAGGAAACATGACAAGAGAAAACTCATCTTACAGAATCAGTCTCCCAGGTGGGAAGGCTGCATTATGTCTGGCCACTTGCCACACACCAAAACTCCCAAAGTCACAAAGCCATTTGGCTTTGCTCACTGAATTTCATTACATGGTCTGAAAGGAAGCCTGGGAAACCCAATGCCAAGTACAACCCGCACCCAGCTGGTGCTGCTGGTATGGCAGTGAGAAGGCTGAGCTGAGCAGCAGCCTACTGCAGCTCTCTGATCTCTGAAACTGATTCTGAACACGCATCAGTTTCAGAACTGGAGAAGCAGAATCCATGGATTGAAGACAAATGCAATGCAAAGGGTTTGTATGCTACAGTGCCTAGAAAGAGTCAGTGAAGATCAGCCCTGATGCAGTCCCAGTACTCTGTAAGTATCCTGTAGGGAACAAAATGCCAGCTTTAATCCAAAATTAAGTTTGGAAGCATTTTACTTTTACTCTCTCTCTTATTAAGACAGGTTTAATGTTCAGGAAGCCCACTGTCACTGTCTGCTACCTGAGCAGGGCAGTTTTGTACCTCTGCACAGTGCATCTGAGCAGAAGATAACTGATGGAATTCTCTTCATTCTGAAGTTTCAGAGGAAAATAAACTGATGTGAACATCATGAATACGAGAGAAGCTGAATACCTATGAGGAAGTACTGAAAATGCTGGGAAATGTTCTACTGCTGATGCCTATGTACATGATCTACTCAATACACCCCCCCCCCCCCCCAC
>NDXB01010971.1:54861-120230 GCA_002631895.1 Agapornis roseicollis | reverse complement strand
ATGACCTCCTCAATACCCCCCCCCCCCCCCCATTTTCATACCTCAATGAGTTTGTCTCCTTTGACCACATCCAGATGTAAGCCAGGTGGTGGCTTCCCTGCCCTGCAAAACAAAGAAAGGAAAATATAGCATCAAAACATTTCCTAGAACATTTATTAGGGTTAGAGCTAATATTCTATCAGAGCTACAGCCCAAACCTACACAAGTGTAAGCAGGATTATTTGGGGGGAAAACAGGAAAATCTCATCTTTTTCTTCTCCTCCCTGCAGATGCCTTCTGCCAACACATAACCCATCTTGTTTTACAAACCCATGCAGGTTGATGGCAGGCATTTACGATTCCCTCTGCTATTAGAAGCATTAAAATCATTCCCACCAAGTTTTCAGTTGTGAGAAATACACTTCAAAAAGCTCATGGTTCAAACTTGGCGATTACAGACTTATCCTGAACACAAAACAATTGCACTGTGTTTTAGGAGTATTTTAGGGAAGCTTACTGATGAGAGACGTGGCTGCTTCCACTGAACAAAGCATTCCATTTGTATTAAAGCATTTGCCTAACTTCACCTTGGCACTACGTATGTTTTCTTGTTACAATGCAGTTCCACACAGAACTTGATTCTACTGGTTCCCACTGGTTCCCTTGGTTACTTACTCAGGAGCAAAGTCTCCATGGAATACAGTGAAATTTGGAAATTGTGTACAAAACTTCACTCCTGAGAGCAGAGCCCATAAATATTCTATTAGAGAGAACTACAGGGTTTATGGCATCAAAAAATGAATTCAAACAGCACCGAATTAAATAGGAAAATGAATATTAAGTGGTGAGTAACAATGCAATGACTGCTTGGGAAGATTAGTCCTACTTTTTCAGAGAACAGGTATGTTGGAAGTGTAGAAACCAGAGGAAGGAAAGACACGACTGTGACCCTTATGCTCCACAGCCTTCTTATTCTGACAGTTTGATTTCCATCCTATATTTCTGATTAAACCCTTTTATTTCCATCCTCTATTTTTTGCTCTTTCCCTTCAGCTGTAAGGGAGGGTTTGCCAATACCATCCCTCTTTAAAAATCCTCTATCCAGCAAAAAACAGTGTTGGTTTTATTTTATCAGACAACTTAAGCTCTGTTCTGGCCCAGACTAAGGTCGCTGTTTCCCTAAGGCATCTGATTTGGTTTGACTCGAGCTTTACTAAGCACATGTAACAGACAATGTATTTTCATCAGTGCCTTCTCCAACAGCACTGACTCAGTCATACCCAGCTGAAAGAGAAATTCTGAGCTGTAGCTATGAAAGACATGGACAGGACAGCTTCAGTTCTGTTGGGTTAAGTTTAAAATGAGGTCAATTATTTAGGTTTCTAAATGTGGATTCAAAAGCCTAAATTTAGCTACTTCCTA
Organism: Agapornis roseicollis; assembly: GCA_002631895.1. NCBI lineage: Eukaryota > Metazoa > Chordata > Aves > Psittaciformes > Psittacidae > Agapornis > Agapornis roseicollis. Next base: position 118,829 of record NDXB01010971.1, on the reverse strand, counting down.
AAAATCTTGGCCTGTGTGCCTATTGTATGCATCTCCGTGCCCAACTTCAAGGACAGGGTGGAACTTCCAGAACTCTAAAGCTCATCCTCTCCAGAAATCTGTGTAAAATCCCAGCCAGGAATAGCCTGTTGTTGGCTCAAAGCAACTGAAAGCATTGTTACCTTTAAATCATCCTACTTCAAATGCATGTACGTTCCAGAACAACCTCCCAACTCCTGGTGTGTCAGAGAGAGAGAGTAAAGGAAGAGTCACCATCCCAAATGTAGGTTAGACCACAAAAAAGGCACAGTGGTCATTAAACATCTGAGGGTCACTCCAAAACTACACCCCAGATCATTTGTACCTCACGGGAATTACTTTTACTCACTAAAATCAGCTCAGAAATAAAGCAGAAATCCTCATAAAACCAGGGTATGTGACTGTTATCTGAAGACATCTTCTAATGTCATGGTTTGGTTCACCTCCGATCCACAGTATTGGCAAACACCTTTATTTCCATTTCAAATGCACAGACAGTGTCTTTGCCATTACTTAGGAGGAGACAATGTCTTTGCCATTACTTTGCCATGTACTTAGGGAGGAATTACAGTGGATGCATGCACAAGTGCTGGCACAAACAAGCACTATGAAGACAGCACTCATCATTTGTCATTGTCTCAAGCTAGTTTAACTGTTGGAAGCACAAGAAAAGAAAGAAGGATGTGTTTTATGGACTCTGAAGAAGTACCTTTGAACAGGACAAAAACTACATCAAAGCCAGAACTTAAACTCTGGAAACAGAATTGATTGAAACCCTTGAATTTCAGAGTGGAAGTCTTTTCTGGAAACTGGATACTAAACCACTAATCACGTTAGGAAAGCACAGGTACAACAATGAAGGCGAACCTCAAAAAGATGGGCAATTTAAAGGCAAGGGAAAAAAAGCTATTTCTGTTGATTACATTTAAGATGTATTTCTCATACAATTGGTGTTTGTAGTCCCCAAGCCAGATCTGCTTAGAGGCAGAAAACCAGATAAAGACTCTGATTTTGATCTGAATACAGGCTGATGACATTGAAGCTAATTCACTACAGAAGGAGCTGCAACTGAGCACAAAGCCTATCTCCAAGTTCATGGTTTTTGGTCACCCAAAGCTCTCTGTACCAGGATCTACACTGCTACCTAAACAGAAGACTTCTGGGTGCTGTGTAAGACATCAAGGATCCTGCAAGATATGTTTACACTGAGGCTTTCTGGAAGTCAGAGCTTCAAATAACAATACTACTGGATCCAAGGCTGCTGCTGGGAACGACCCATCACTCAGTATCAATACTGATGCCATTCCATAGCAGTTTTTCAATTCAGTATCATAACTGTGTCTTCTCTGGGTTGCTCTGAAAGAAGGAAACACTTCAAAACTGTGAGCCAGACTCTGCAATTCAGCAGATCCACCCCAGGCCACAGAAACCTTTAACAGGAAATTTCATCTACTTTCTTTTGCAGATTAGAAAAATAAACCAGAAGTAAATCGATTTTAGGACATAACAGCAAAAGGACCTGAGAAATGTCAGCATAAACCAGACCCTGGCACCTGAACACAACCTCCCACTCCTGGGTGTGAAACCCTGGCCTGGATCATCCCCTCAGCGCTCCTTTGCCCTCGCATCTCCATCATTCAGCACAACAGGATGTGCTTCAGAACCAAACCAGGTCAGCACCAGCCCAGTGAAGCTATGCAAGACCTGCCCTGTTTGTAGTAGAAGCAAGGGAATATGTAACTAAAGAGGCCCTCACAGACACAGGTGTAACAATCCTCCCTTCAGGTGATACTTACTTAGGAATCCTTCTGCAATAGCATGTAAGTAACTGCAACTGAGCACTGCAAAAGTTCTACTTCTCCAGCTGGTCAATCTACAGCTTGCAAAGGCAGAAGTAATTCAGATTTACCACTGAATACAATGCAAGCTGTGAACACTGTTGTACAAAATATATATATATCTAAAGAGATATTTCCAGTATCAGGTTGAACATCCAGAATTGTTGTTTACCTACTCTATCATGCCATCGTTTTATGGCGCACCATCTTGCCTCACAGAGGTGTTTCTTACTGGGTACATTCAGCACAAATGATCTCCTAAAATACATGAGCAATTCCTTCTCGTGAGAGGGTGAGATGGTTTTACCAGCTGAAGCTGACACTCCTAAACCAGGTTAGAATAAGGCAGATCCGCTCAGCATCCATTCACTGAGCACCATCATCACAGCACTGAAAGGCAGGGGAATCTGTAGCAAACCTCAGATGACTGTGCAATTAAAGACTGCAATTGTGCATGCCCACACAGAGCCAGCTCACACCAATGCTTCACTTTTCAGCTATAACGCTGCCTCATTTCCTATGTGATTTAAAATACAACTGCACAGAGAATCAGTGTTCCAACCCCCATAGACGACGGCACAGCAGAGATCTATTTAGTACCGCATCAAACAAATCAAAGCAAACGCAGCCCAGGTAACCTAACCCAAGGGGCTGCTTGCAGCAGGAGGCTGGAACAGCTGATTTCCAGAGATCCCGTCCAACTACGGCTCGAAACCACCCATAACCACTGCTGCTCCCATACTCCGCTTTGCCCCGAGTTTTTAATGCAACCCCCCCCCCCAGGCCAGCCTCAAGCCGTGGCTCTCTGGTGCTGCACACACAGCTCGGGCACAACCTTGAATTTTCACTCCATCCCCCGTCCTGGTGAAGCCCTTGGGAAGAGCCGCAGCACGGCCGGGAGCAGCCTAAAGCCGACNCTGGTGCTGCACACACAGCTCGGGCACAACCTTGAATTTTCACTCCATCCCCCGTCCTGGTGAAGCCCTTGGGAAGAGCTGCAGCACGGCCGGGAGCAGCCTAAAGCCGACGCACCCTGCTCCAGGCTCCGCCAGCCACGGCACCAGCCCCACGGCTCGGGAGCGCAGGCCCGGGCCCTTCCCGCCCCACGCCCGGCCCCACAGCCACTCCCCCGGCTCGGCGCGGCGAGCAGCCCGCGGCAAACGCAGACTCCATAGACCCAGTGCGGCAGCCACAGACCCCGGACCCGGTGCCGGTACCGATCCCGGCTCCGTCCCGCCGCTCACCAGCTGGGGCACTCGAAGAGCGAGAGGCCTCCGCCACCGGCGGGGTTCGCGTTCGCCGCCATCTTGTGTCTGCCCCATTCAGGCGCGCCCGGGGCACGACGGGAGGCGGGAGGAGAGGCGCGATCCCAGCGCGCACCGCGCGGTGAGAGGGGCTGAGGGGAAGGGGCCGGGACCGGTAGCGGGAGGAGCGGGTCCGGGTCTCGGTGTGCACTGAACGGCCGAGAAACGGGGCTGCAAGTGACGCAGGGGACACGGGGCAGGACAGCGGAGTGCTTAGGAACGGGTTGGACACAGGGGCTTGGAGCACCCTGCTGCAGTGGAAGGGGTCCCTGCCCGTGGCAGGGGTCGGAGCTGGATGAGCTTTAAGGTCCCTTCCAACACAAACCGTTCCAGGAGTCTATGATCAATCGCATTTCTCCAGTATCCCCATGGAGAGCCGTTCCCCAGGGGCTTCAGCCTCTGGCAGCCGTGCGAGCACCCGCATCCCTTGACTGGCTCCCCCAGCCAGCACCAGCACCAGAGCCAGGTCCCAGCAGCTCCGAGTGGTAGGAAACACACCCGAGCACTGGATGCTGCAGCAGCAGCCATGGCAGTTGTGGTGCTTCTTCAGGCTCAAGAACATAGCCAAGCCTGCTGTTAAAAATAGCTCCTGCAGCAGCCCCACTGCTAAGTTCAGTGATGGAAAGAAAGAGGAGAAAGCATCAAGCCATTACAGCCATGCTGAACCCAGCGAGCTGGACTCGTGTCCTCAATGCCAGTTGTTACGATACGGGGGGTTTAGCCAATGTACAAGGGGGTCCAACTGATGTACAAGGGGCTTGGTATAAGAAAGGCTAGTGCCTGGAAAACAGAGTGAAACTGCAGAAGAGAACAACTTGTATGTCAGAAGTCTGTGACATTTGGAGGCCCCACTAAAACTGAGTTGTTTCATACTGGTCTTTGAATGTATCTTTAGCTTTGAAGAACAATGTCTGTGATGTAAGTCTGTGTTAACAGGATTCAGTGATTTAGCAACCCCAATAAAACAAACTGCTTCACAGCATCCTTCAACTTATCAGTTAGTTTGTTAGTGTAGAAGCAGAGCCTCCCCAAAACATCTGCTGGTTTGGGATACTCCTCGTTTGCTGTCCTGTAATATTACAAGAAGGTCACACTGTCTTAAATCTCTGCTAGTTAACTAGAAAGTTATAGATATGGCTGCTTTCAGGCAATTAGGGGATCACTGGAGCATCCAACTGTGCCAAAGGTGAAAAGTACACTGTGAGGAAGACTGCTTCCTTCATCTTGAAGACCCCCACCCACAGGAGGAAGACTGATTTACTTCATCCCGAGACCCTCGCCCATGGCCAGAGGGAGGCACTGCGCAGATGCAAAGGACCTTCTAGCTCATTAGAATACGAAGCAGGGATAGATAATGAGTATGTATAGGCGTATCGAGTAACCTAATGCATATGTATACCTTAAGAGAATACATGGAAAGGAAAAACGACCCTGGGGTGTGCATGCTTTGGAGGAGTTATCCCCATGCACCTCAGTGCTGAATAAAGCTTACCTAGTTGTGGAGTTGAACCGCATGTCAGTTAAGAGGACCAAAACAGGCCACAGAAAGGATGGATCCTACAAATACTGTACCCAGGCTCCCTTTTAAGACATGGAGGTGTGACATCCACAGGACTGTCCCACTGCAGCAGGCAGCGCACAAAGCCCCAGGCTCTGCCATATAGGAGCACTTTAAATAAGGAGAACCACGCACAGTTTCCTTGCTTTCAAGTCTGATTTTGCCATACAGGCTCAGCAAAGACTTCAAGTTGCAGCAACAGGCAAATAGAGTTGACCCAACACTGATTCATGCTTCTGCCATCGACTGTTGTACAGGGCTCTGCACAGGAGCTTTGTGTGTGTCCAAGTGAAAGCAATTCACTCGTTCCGTTCTTCAGAAAGATATGACCACAGAACTGAAGCTGGAGGAGAGAGTGCTGTATCAGATGTAGGTTTCTATCCTGCTTACAGAGGAAAGCTCAAACTGGTGCCAATGTCTAAACAGCAAGAGAAAGAAGCTCCAAGACAGACTTTTAAAAGTGTTTATTGATGGTTATTCGATGGAATGACGGCGCAATACTGCAAACCACTGTGGAAGTGAGAGAATGCACTCTCTTCCCAGCTTTCACATTTACTTTATTATACAGAAGACATGGAATTAGGATTAAATACAAAATGGGTCAGTATGCTGCATTTACTGCACTCCATTGGGCTTTGGGCAGATTAGTGTTCCCTCAGTGCATGTCAGCTCAGAGCTATGTTGAAGGGGGGGAGTGGCTCTTAGATCCTGTCCAGCTCGGATAGCAAGACAGCTGGAACCAGCTCTCTTTTCGATTGCACACACATCCTCAGCCTGAAAAGCACCGCACTTCACTCAGCCAGTTTCTGCACTTTCCGTTTCATAAAGAGTGGAAAATACCACATGTTCACAAGCCCCACGTAATAGTTACTAGTGCACTATAAGTGAGCTTCAAGAGCACTTCTTCAGAAGCAAGATTTCAGTTAATACTCATCTATCCTGTAAACTTAGGTGCCCACTTCCTCGTCTTTGTGTGATTTTCTCCCTGGAAGCTTCTAAAACCACTTAGGAGTGAACAGCTACAACTCTGTATTTCTACTGCTTGAGAGTCAGCATTGGAAGAGATTTACCTGTCCAACAATAAGCCACCAGCTAGTTTCTCTAAGAAAGCTGCAGTGTTAGATTACAAGTCAAAGAAGATCCTGTCCTCAAATGATGCACTGTGGAAAAGAACAACCCCAACCACACTCAAAAACTTCACCACCACAATTACAAGTCTTGAGGCTGAACTGACCAGCACCCAGTGGTTCCAGCTATCACCCAAGCATACTTCCTGCCTTTCCAGTCTGTAACAACACCTCTTGAAGAGAATCTAGAACCACAGCCACTTGGAGACTCATACAACCATGGGGCAGATCCTGGAGACTTCAGAAACTGCTGGATTAAGGTGATGTGAATCGGTGTTGTGCCATCTTTGAATGTCATTCTTATTCCAGTCCAACACAGCTACCTATACATATAAAATGTTAATGTTGTGCCACTCATCAACAACAAGACCAATTATTGATCACACTTCAGCATACAGTTGGGACAGGGAATAATACATTACAGAAAGCAAACCCACAAGATTTTAGTTACATAAAACAATATAATTTGTATATAAACTGATAAATACCGTCTCCATGGCTCACTAATTCCAAATACTAGTTATCTGCACATTAGTTGCTAATATCTATGACTAGAAGTAGTTCCAGCTTGTGCTCTCTCAGGGTGGTCAATTCAATTTTGAGACCTGTCAGCCTGCTCGCTCTGAGGGAGGGGGAGGATCTCAGCAATGAGATTAGGTTCCATGGGAAGATGTCCGCCAGATAATGAGTCCTATGATTACAGAAGTCACAGCAAGACCAAGAATCAGGATGCAGATCTTCTTACGGGATTTCTTCTAATAAAAAGAAAAACAAGAAAAGCCACTGACACCAGAAGCAGATGACAAGAGGAAAAAGCAGGTCTACCAGTTAACGGTACTAACTTTGGTGAACTAGAGCACTAGATGCCCATGCTTACTCAAGAGTTAATCAGTGTAGTCTGAACACTTTTACTTAAACTGCACGATCCTACAGATAAACGCTTTCGTTTTAGGAGCACGTGGTCTAAGAGATGCAGTTAAATCAGAATGTGACACGTTCTGCTTCTCTAAAGGAAAATGCAAGCTTTACTGCACGTTGGCTACAAAAAGAGAGCAAGACATCACCTACTGCTTTTCATCCTATTAGACGAGACTACAGCTTCAAAGAAAGCCAAACATCTTCAGTAGCTTTCTCATATAATCTTCTCTTGGTCACTTGGGTTTGGTGTAGAAATAGTATTGCATTTCTACAGTTTAAATCACAGAATCACAGAGTGGTTTAGGTTGTGTGGTGTGCTGCAAACCTCTGTATGTGTCTTGCTATGCCTGTTCTATTACTGTTCAGCTATACACTGACAATACTGCAAGCCTACAGAATTTACCTGATAATAGGCAGCTCTCTGTAACTGCTCACTGCCTCTTTCCACATGGACTTCTGCACTTTCCACATTTGCCTCTATGCTGTCTATGGAAAAACAAAGAACTGAATGTAAAACACTTCAGAGCTTCAGTGTTCAGAAGAATAAATCAGAAATGCAATCCTTTTTATACAAAATACTAGAAAATTTAATCTATGTAGGCAAAACATGTAATTGAACTAAGAAGAGACTTCCCATTACCCAAACACACTTACCAATCATATCTCCTTGGTCATGAATCATCATGGCTAAATCCTTAAATATCTGATTGACATCCAAAATGTCTGCCTGAAGATAACAGTTTAACAAGTTACAACAAACACTGGTTCCAATGTTTCTAAGCCTCATTCTTAGTACCTCTTCAAAAGGTCAGAACAGATGCCATCATTCACTGACTGAGATGACTTGATGCTGCTATCTGTGGAAGCTGGGATTCACATGAGCCTACAATATTCCTGCCACTGCATATTTGCTTCATCCCACTAGCAATTAGCACAGTATGGAATTGAGATGAATACTGTACCATGAGTTGCTCCTACCATCTGAAGGACCACCAGTCAACACCGAAGGAAAATATACCTATTCTCCTTCAACAGGAAAGGAAGATTGAACTTGGCATCAATCCTCTCTACAAGGAACTCTGTTCTTCCACCTTCAGATCTCCTCAGCCCATCCCATTAGTTAGCACTGCACGACTTCTTTGGTTTATCTCCCAATACTGCTAACTATGCAGGATCTACTGGTCACCTCTAATTGCCTGATTGCTGTTTCTCTTTCTTTAATGAGTTCAAGGTCCTGTTCAGTTATTGCCACATCTTCTTCCTGAGACTGCATTTGATTCCAATCTTCACCACTGGAAAGAGATGGAAAGAAATTACAACTCTTTCTCTGTGTAGAGGGACTTCCACACTCCCTTTGTAAGTAATGTAGCAGCGAGTTGAAACTTGAAAGGCTTCCTACAGAACAACCCCCATGTTCCTGGTCCTGCAGCTGTATAGAGACAGCACTCCTTTTGTGCCAACATTTGCAGAGGGATGGAACATGTAAGCTAGGTCTCTTGTTAAAGGATTTATACAGATAGGGCTGGCAGATTTCATCCCAGTTTTCTCAAACACACATATAGTACCACACTGTAGAGCTGATACAACATTTTACAAACAGCTATCTACTGTGACAGACACTGTTACTGTCTGAAAGGCAACTATTTTCCTTAGGGCAGTAATCACACAATCTACATTTAAAGAGGATAAAATCCTGTTGCGTGCAGTTGATTTTGCACACTGTGTATGACAAGTGCTGTAATAACTGCATTTCAAATCTTTCTGCTTTGCATTCAGTTAGCAGAGCCTGGCCCAAGTTACACTGACATATCTTGCATCAAAACTTTAGTCATTTGTATAGTTAAAAGTACAACAGCAAGAGGACAAGAAGTTGTTACCTATCAAATGAAACAAGCTGTTCTTCTCTGAACCGCTCATCTGCCTGGAAGAGAGAAAGGAGTTGTGAGTCTCACAGACTACCAAGACCCCTTGTAAAATCAACAGGAGTATCTTGAAAACAAAGGCATAAACTGTCCAGAGTTCTCCAAGAACACCACTGTCCCTTTAGCTTCCAGATTTAAGTTAGTTAAGATTAGATCTAAACTCATCTTTTCATTTAGTTTTTATATTCAGATTATCTCTGCAAATCAGAGGCAACTGCGCAATCGGAAGCGGCGAGTCCCTTTCCTCAGATGTTGTTTGCCACGTCCTTTCTCAATCTGAAATCCAAAGGGTAAATGTGTTCCCTGGTAGAAATTCAGAATGCACACCTAACAAAGCCCCAAGGCCAGGGGAGAGAAATGCTTTCACTGGCCTCTTTATTATGAGTTCTTAGTAGCTACAGGGATTTGTGAAAACATAACAGGAAGAAGGAGATAGGAACGAGACAGAAGCTATAAGAAAATAAAGAAACATAGTGTGAGACATAAGGTGTAATTTAAGGTGTGGAAAGCTTCCAACTGACCTCTTAAACGTTATAATCTAGGGCTGATGTCAGGCAAAAAGCAAGCCTGCAATACTATGCTATTAACTATACTGTGACTGTGCACCTTATCTTCCACAACATTTGCAACTACCAGGATTCCTTCCCTCCTCTGCTAACGTTGACAAGGGGTACACTGAAATGAGTGCCTACGTACATCTTAAATGACAAAACTGACGCACTGAAGCCTCAGCTGCACTCGGCAATGTGTCTATAGACAGCTCTGAAGTTGGTACAAGGTGGTGAAGTACGAGGTCTCTCAGAAGACTTCACTTCATCAATGCAGAATTCCTACAGATACTTACAGAGATGCGGGAGCCAGCTCTTGCCCTTGCTACAGTCTCTTTTTCCTTCTCTGACACTCGCCTCTGAACTGCCTGGAAGTTATTTAAGGCCGCGGAGAAGTCATTCATTAAACGTTCTTTCTGAAGTCTCTGTTGGCGCTGAAGAATTGACACAAGAAGAAGTGGTCAGATACTCCCATTCATGACAATGGAACTGTCAGACTGAATAAAACACCATCATCATAACAACAACAAATGCTGGCACTCAAAGTGTCTTTTGGTTCCAGCATTCTGAGGCACCGGAGAGAACAAAAAGCCCACCATATTTTAACTGGCTGTGCCAAATGCTCTATGCCGTACCTAGTGCAGAACAGTTGTGTGTAATAAGGTTCTCTGCTTCCAACCTAGTTTGAAGTTTGCGGTAGAGATCTTCTACACCATTAGTTTTATTCAGACCACATTCCAGTAACCTACGACATTTAATTACATGCCTTTTGGATACCTACAATACCTTTACCCCCTATTCCTCTACTTAGCCAACCTGGTAGTACTTAATTTTCTCTTGTCCTGATAAGACATCCCTCTTAACTTTCTTACAAATATAGGAAGCCCCACACTTCCAGGATTAACGACAACACCGTGACCACGGTTTCATAATCCATCCCTTCCAGCCATGCCACACTACAAGCCTGCTGTTATTTGATCAGAGAACATCCTTAGTCCCAATAACCATTTTAGTTTAGTTGTTCTCCAAATACATGGCTTGCAATACCCTGTTTCATCCTCATTTTACAGTATCAACTTATTCAGCCTCTATAGGACGGCTCCTTTGAGTGTTGTGACATCTCAGTTATGGGAAACCAGAAGTTGTGAAAAAGCTCATCCCAAAGGACACTCTATACTCTGGTCCGTTTTGATGTTTTCCATTAGAGAGATTCCCAACAGCTGTCTCAAATTGCAGCTTTCCAGTATTGGAATCCTTCAACGAGTTTGTATCAATTCAACAGCAATTTCAAGGAAATAAATGTTTTCAATTATTTACTTTTCCTATTCTAAGTCCCTATAGCAGCCTCAGAATACACTGCAGCTTCCATCTGAGCTGTTTGGAAGCAACAGCCCTTCTGCCAGAGGAGATCCTCAGCGTGTTGATGCCAGCTCCTGCAGATTTTGACTGGACTGCTCCCACAGGCTTCATTAGGCTTCCGAAGTCGTTCAGCGCTATGCACGTGATGGGAATTAATTCAGCAGGGGGAGATTAACTGAAAAATAACTGCTGAACAAACAGGCAAACCACGGCCATGCTTACAACTGGAATATAAACCTTTAAATACAGACTAAGACAACATCTGCTGACCCATATCCACAGATCATCCCACAACAGTATCACAAAGCATGGCAGTGATTTAAAACAGCAGGAAAATGCCAACAGCAGAAGACTGTCCCTTTTCTTTCCCATGGGCAGGGGGAACTCAAAGGACCATTTGGCAAGAGAGAAAGCCATAATCAATGCCTTGCTGTATTTTCCTGTATTCAAATATGAGCAAGGTGAGTCAGCTTCTCCCCCCATATGAATCACATGCAGGGGAAGGCTTTTTGGCACGATCACATTTCACACTGACATGCAGTTTGCAAGGAGTTCCTATCCTAAAACAATGCTCACATCACTGGGCACCTTGTGTCATGTGAAATGAGTGATTTAAAAGTAGATCCAGCCAAACTGTGTGTGCTGACCTGTTCAGAAGCAGACAGAGGAAGTGGTAGAGACCCCAGCTCCTTTAGGTATTCATTGGTCTCTTTGGCAAGGCGGTTTGCAGAATGCTGTAGCTGTTGTCTGAAACAGAAGTTCAAAAGCAGTTACACAAGCTTCTACCTAAAAAGCAGTCTCTGAGCATTTCAATTTCCAAAATAATGATTAAGTAGGGGTCCTGAGATCACACATCTTTATGGTGGGTTTTTTTGCATCCTAATGGATGAGAGATGTACTTTCAGCTTTTACCATTGACTCTGGACCATGTAAAGAGATTCAAAGTTCTGTGCTCCCTGCTAACTGGTATAATTCAGTAGTTTTAAAAGGATACTTTTCTCCAATGGCATAAGAGAGAGAAATTCAAGGGAGAGATAACTTTATTCAGTGAACATAATCAGTCTTTCAGAGTGAATTCCTTGTGGTACAGTTGGCAACTAACTGTTCACCTGACAACCACCATCGGTTCATGTACATTTGATAAAAGTACAGACTGGGAGATACTAAATTCTTACATTTATGTGCAAACTGGTGGTCTGAGAGGAATGATCCAGCTTCTGCTTTGAGAAATGCAAGGCTTTCCCTTGAGCCTTTATGTTTTCCAACGATTCCAATAGCTGCAATTCACAGCTATTGTTGCACAGGATCTGGTGCTGCAGCACCTTCCTTTGTACCAGATTACAGAGAGGCACTAGTGCCCCTGATGTACAAGGTGACATCTTGACATTACCTTCAAAGATGCAGTTTATGAGAAACAGTGTTTCAGAGAACAGAACCACACACTGTATTTTGCAGCCATGTGCATAAAAGCCAATATTGCAAACCAGAAGACACAAAATACTAAACCAAACCCCAATCTTTTAGCATTCAACGGATACAAGATGCTTGAACGGAAGTCACCCATTACAGCCCAATAAACATAAACAATCAAGGTATTCAGGCTGCATTATTGCATAAGTTGACCTGCAGTATGTGAGCATACCACCCCTGCGTTTCTGTATGCAGGCTGTATGGCAGCTGATGCCCTGTGGAGTACAACCACTCTCACCCAGAAGAAGGCCTTTTTGACAGCAAAATTACATGTTTGGTCACTAAGTCATTAGTTCTTCAATCTGATTCAATTCCGACAGGGTCAACCGAGCAGCTCAAGCAAACAAATTCCTTTCTCTCCTAACTGGGCTGATCCCATCCTTCAAATGTAGCATATGAACTTTCTCCAAAACCCAGCTGTTATAAAAGACAGGAAAGTTGCATATTCCAAGACTGGAGGTACCGTCACGTGAGGAGATAACAGAAGAACTTTCAAGTTTCCTTTTATGACTCCAGATTCTTCTCATCACTTGCTATAAGTTTTACAAGTTTAAGAAGATGCACATACAGTCTCCCTGTTCAGTCCCTGTAGGAGTCAGTCTGGACTATGCCTGTTCAATGCCTCCTCTATTGTCCCTCCACTGACATACTCTTCTTCTGAAAGCACATGTGGCATTTTGGCTGCCATACAAGATTGCTAAACTTTGTAGTGCCTAAATCTGTTTGTACCTACAGCTACTTTTTCAACTATTATGGGTCTTCCTTGCCGTTTTCCTTTGTTGCTCTTATGTAAGGACCAAGTACCTAGTATGGCATTATTTTCATCTAAACCACAAGCAAAGCTACTATGGCTGTTCCTCATGAGTACAGCTAATGCAAGGCTGATGGACTACTATCCTTTTAAAATAAGCTCCACCATTTCTAACCATTGTTATCCACCAGTTTTGAACGGCTTCTCCAGAGTCCTTAAGGAATGCCTTCATTCATCTAGTAAACTACTTAATGCATCTAGTCACATTTGTTTTGTAGGACATTATTAAACCTCTCAAATAAAGCATCTCCCCAAAGCAAGTAACCCAGTTCCTCTGAGAATACAGACAGAAATGGAAGAGAATCTATACAAATGTTAGCTTATTTAATACTTACAAGTTCTCCTGAAGCTTGCTGGAATCCTGCTTGGTTCCCAACTGGCTCATCAAATTCCTTATTTGCGCAGCTGAAGATAAAGAGATCATATGATGAGTTACTAAGACAAGTTCTAGTGTATTTTATTGCTTCTTTAATGTATTGTTCTAGCTTTTCCATATAGGGCTCCTCTCAATGTTTGACTTAACTCACGCTGGTAAGACAGCACTTACATTCTTTGCTTTAAATGCAGAGTGTATTTTAAACACCAGTATTTAGACATGATCCAGCCTAACAGACTAACTTTTAGATAAGAAAGTGATAGCGAGCCATATATCCCCTGAAGACAAGTCTGTGGGGCTAAAAGCTTGTGCATTCATCTTCCTATCAGTTAAACTATACCTGAATTTGTCTACTGATAATAGCCCAAACCTTCCACAACACAGGCACAGTCTTTCAAGAGCAGCAGACAGCACTGATGCACTTCATGGTCAGTTTGCGTCAATCTGACATCATGTGGTAGCAAGAAGAGCTATTCCAGCCCTCTTTCTCCCCTACCTCCTGTTTTCCCACTGTTTTCCTTGTGTAGGCACTGGTGATCATGCAAATACACAATGAACCACATCAAACCATTACGTACCTGAAAAGCAAGTACCAAGTTCTCTCCCTATTCCCTTTTCCATAGAAGATTACTTTTTTTGGCAGCTTAACAAACTGATCCGCTCGATTCTGTGGCTGAACAATGTTCAGCATTACTAAGGATACTGGGCACAGGACTTGTGACAGCAGTACAAGGTTCCGTGGGTGCAAATCGACTATGAAATCATGCTACCCCATCAGCATGGAGAGAGGCAAAGCTGAGGAGGTGCAGCTTACCATAGAAAAGGCAGCAGAACTGAGTTGAAACACCCCATGAGTTTAGTAATTCAATGATCTCATACTGGTGTAATTCCTGCTTTCAGCCTGGAACGAGCCACTGCAGCTGGCTTAAAGGTGTTGCTGAAGAAAATCACATTTGTACAACGGCCACTTTTAAAGTGAAGTCCGATGGCTTGTAACAGTGGCAGCTCACGAGGGCTGCAATGTGGTTTAATCAGTAACCAGGCGAGAATTCCAGCTTTGCACCCAGCAAGAGGTCCTCACTGAGGATTCTAGACTTCTGTTAGCTCATACAATGAGGGGTTGTTTAGCAACTCCATATACACGGAGCTAAGGATGTCTTCTAGCACCAAGACCACTGCTCCGTCACCCACAGCAGGGTCAGAATGGTTCATCTGTCCATTCAACTTGGCTCAGGCACACAGACCATGCTCTGGGTGCAGGTATCACCTTGCACATGGCATTTGCACTACAGCGTCAAGGTACTTGGGGATGTATTGTTTTCCTCTGCTGGGGGCGATGCTTGTGTGAGTCCCATTTCCATGCCAGGCACTGGGCTTTTTGCCCTGGGCTGAGCCAGGTTCAGCAGTTCACTGTGTTTAGTTTATCTCAGCCAACAGCAGTGCATGAACTGCTGAGAGCAAAGTGTCTGGGAGGCTAAAGGATGGGGCTGGAGCTCTTTGCCTTTATTCTTTGGACAGCTGGTATATGTATCAACAGAGACTTCCCCCTCGGTGAACAGCTTTCAGTCTCCAAACCCTTTCAGTTTTAGGCTCTAAAGCCTTCCACATACTGACTATTCTACACTTAAGGTCACTTAAAGCATTTCAACTTCTGCTCTAGGTGCTCAGTTCATGCAACTGTCTTGCAAACAACAGCTCTGCCTGCTCAGGTCACCAGTTTCCTGTGTGTTTTGTGTGAAATGCTAACTCTAGAGCTTCCCAAAAGGAGCGCCCATTGCTTGCTTCCTGTTTTCCTGACAGAGAACGAAAGGAGAAGTGAGGACAGGCTTAAGGCTTCCGTATCTCCTCCTAGGCTTGAATGGAAAGCTTTTATAAAACATGTAATAAAGTAAATTACTGTAACATGAAGTCAGATGTGCTGTGTGTGCCCACCCACCCCGATAAAAGCTGAATGGCCATTTGTTCTGGCTGAGGCAGGCAGAGCACTGAGATAGGACAGCTGCTGGTCATGAGACAGTGGCAACCTGTCCTATGAGGAAGAGAAGCTGAAGCACTTAGAAGGGGGTTGTGGAAGTCCCATGGAAGGGAAAAGCCCTAGATTGCCAGTGGTATTTGATGGACTCAATGACCAGCCATGCCTGTACCAAGAGGAAATGACCATGACTGAGCAAAAGCAAAGCAGTTTCAGCAACATTAACAGTGCTGTATAATCGAATTGGAGGAGTCCACGCTCAGAAGAACCAACATCTTCAACTGACCTCACCCCTAAAACACACGGGTACTTGGACAATTATTGCCTTCTTTTAGCAAAGGCAGTGTCTTTAGGAAGGGGTTCTGTCAAACACTCGTTTGGAGGTGACTAATTTAGTTAGCAGTAGTTCAGCGATCAGTAGTAGGATTTTAATCATTAGCTTACAATAGCCAGAACTTTCTCTAATGACAACCATATGACCAAGAAACTGCAGCACCATTTACTGCACCACAGTTTGCTCAGCAGAATGCTTCCCTGCGGGATTCCACCTGCCAGAGGGGAGACTGAGAGGAGCTCTTAGACAGAAGCTCTTCCCTGTGAGGGTGCTGAGGCGCTGGCACAGGGTGCCCAGAGAAGTTGTGTCTGCCCCATCCCTAGCAGCGTTCAAGGCCAGGTTGGACACAGGGGCTTGGAGCAAGCTGCTCCAGTGGAAGGCGTCCCTGCCCGTGGAACTGGATGAGCTTTGAGGTCCCTTCCACTCCAAGCCAGGCTGTGCTCACAGAACATGCACCCTGTCAGCACAGTTAACAGGCACTGGGCACCAGTTCCATCAGCCTTCAGAGATCTCTGCACCAGCAGCTCCTCCCCGACACCCGCACAAGGCAGGTGACAACCTCCGCCTCCCTGCTCGCACCTCGCTGACTGGCTCCTACGGGCCCAGGAGCGGCCGGGCTCTCCCCAGGGTGACGGCGGGCTCCAGCTCCGTCCCACACGGGAACGGCGCAGCTCAGCACCACCGACACCGACACTGACACTGACACCGACACCGGCAGCGCCGAACGCGCATCCCCGGGGCCGGCCGACGGAGGACGCGGCTCCGCTCCCTGCCGGCTCCCCCACCCCCGGAAGCCCGAGCTCCTGAGGCCCCCTCCGGTTCCCCCCGGCACTCACTGTACTGCGCGATGCGCTGCACGTTGCCGCTGCATGTCTGGATGATGCCGCCGAAGTCCCTTGGCGGGGAGGCCGCCCCGGGCCGGGCGGTACCGAGCGACATGGCCGGGAACTCAAGCGGCACCGGGCCCAACTCTCAACGCCCCGCGCAGGCGCCGCAGCTGCATATCCGTGAGGCGCGGCCGCACGGCGCCTGCGCGCTGCGGCGGGGCGAGCCCTCGGGCTGCCATGGCGACGGGGCACCGGGGCACAACCGCGGCCCGTGCTGCCGCTGCGGCCCCGGGAGGCACCCGCCACGGAAAGCCAAGGCCACAGCGGCCGGGTGAAGCAGGGCAGCCGGTGTGCTGCGGGGTGAATCCCTGCTGGGATGCAGGGAACGCGTCCGGCTTTCCGGAAGACCCAGGATTTGTAATTAGTCCGTTAAATTCCGTCATGAGTTTGTAAACAGGGCTGGGACGGGAGCTGTGCAGCGGCTGTGTCGGTGACATGGACAGCGGGACTGATGTGAGGGCAGGTGGAGATCAGACATGAGGAAGAAGTTCTTCCCTGCGAGCATCCTGGAGCAGATGGGAAACTGGAATGAAGGGGAGGTGAAAAGGCTTGTCTGAGCCTGCACAGGCACAGCTCGAAGCAGACCTGAGCCATGTAACTTCTGATTTAGGCTGAATAAAGCCATTCCCAGACAATAGGGTTTGGGGCTGTGCCACTCTAATGGCCGGGCCATGTCCTGCCCCTGCCTTGTCCAGCTTCTTGGAGCCAGGACACAAAAAGCATCTGCAGGCACTTGCAGGACCTGGTCCCCAGCACACGATGTCCTGATGCAGGAACAGGACCTGGAGCAGGGCTGGTGGACCAGGACAGGCTCTGCTCTAGTGGAAGCGTGGGGAGGGGATGGGGGGGACCCATGGGGCACAAAAGGAGTTTGTAGAAGGAGTTCAAGCAGCAGAAATAGCTTTGGGAGAGACCCCGGTGAGCCTGGTGCGCTCCCACCGCGGTCTGCTTCACAAGGCCTGGGCTGTGATCCCGCCCGGTGCCACCGGGGGGCAGCAGCGCCCCGCGGGACCTCCCTGTGCCCCTGTGGGTCCCTGCTTGTCAATGGATCATAGAATAGTTCGGGTTGGAAAGGACCTTAAGATCATCCAGTTCCAACCCCCTGCCATAAGCAGGGACACCTCACACTAAACCATGGCACCCAAGGCTTCATCCAACCTGGCCTTGAACACCAACAGGGATGGAGCACTCACAACCTCCCTGGGCAACCCATTCCAGTGCCTCAGCACCCTCACAGCAAAGAATTTCTTCCTTAGATCCAATCTAAACCTCCCCTGTTTCAGTTTGAACCCGTTCCCCCTTGTCCTGTCACTACAGTCCCTAATGAAGAGCCCCTCCCCAGCATCCCTATAGGCCCCCTTCAGATACTGGAAGCTGCTCTGAGGTCTCCACACAGCTTCTCTTCCCCAGGCTGAACAGCCCCAACTCTCTCAGCCTGTCTTCATATGGGAGATGCTCCAGTCCCTGATCATCCTCGTGGCCTCCTCTGGACTTATTCCAACAGCTCCATGTCCTTTTTATGTTGAGGACACCAGAACTGCACACAATGCTGCAGGTGAGGTCTCACGAGAGCAGAGTAGAGGGTTGCTGTTGGAGGCTGGGACCTTTCCTGCCCGCCTGGCTCCGTTGGGTACCACGGCTGGATCGTGGTGCCTGTGCCACCATCGATGGCCCCTGAGTGACCAGCCCCCAGTGTCCTGCCTCTCCTGGCGACAGCCACGCTGGGACAGGGAGGAAAGGCTTCTCACTCCGTGTCCCTGCAGTGGATACCACAGCCAAGTTCAAACCCCAGCTCCCTGCAGCGCTTTTCCTCCCCTCCACCTTACAGATGCTCCCCTGCCTGCACACAGCAGCCTCCCGCCGTGCCCCGAATGCCTGAGCTGGCTGCAGGCACGGCGGCAGATGCGGGGGTTTGCACACTGAGGCGATAAGGAGGGCTTTTTTCAGCTCTGAAAGCTGTTTATTCTTTACAGCGCACTGACACCAGAACGGAAGGTGCCTTTTCCTGAAGCCGGCTATTTATATCAGGCTGCTGTGCTGAGCCTGCCCTTGCAAGGGGGCAGGGAAGGATCCTGCAGCTTTTCTTTCCCTGCCTTGAATTCACCCCGAGCTCCTTCAGACGGGAGCGGATGGAGCAGATCGTGCTGACCATCTCCTGGGGGCAGCTTTCCATAACTCTTTGGAGTTACCAAACGCCACTGAGGGTCTAATTCAGCTCGGAACGCTTTGGCTGTGCAGTCAGTGCTGTTCACAGCCCTGCGTCCTTGCAAAGGCTTTGCAGGAGAAATCAGTCCCTTGAGGCAGCCGAGGTTTTAATGCGTGAAGCAGCTGTGCTTGTCCGGAGGGGGCGATGCTTGGGGTGTGCAGGCAGAAATCGGCAGGTTTGGTCGCATCTTTCCAACTGCTCAACAGTGCAGCGATCCCTGCGTGCACACGCTGGAGGTGGGATCTGGAACTAGGTCATCTTAAGGTCCCTTCCAAGCCAAACCATTCTAGGATCTGATTCTATGATTTGTCTGCTCCAAGATGTCTAAAATGCAGCCTCCGAGCCTGAGCTAGCTCTCCTTCCCTGGCAAAGGAGAGAAATAGGCACCTTCAAACCTCACCTCCATGAGATGCCTTTCTTAGGATTTTACCCAATTCAGTTGCTGAGGGATGCTGGCATCTCTGCATTGCCTTGCCTTGCCTCAGCAGGCCTGTGGCTCTGTGGGCAGTGCTGAGCTCCTCTTCCTTCAGGGACAGTGGGATCCTTTCTGAACCCTGCCGGAACTCCAGGGAAGCTAGGACTAGGTTTAATTAGTAAAAGCACAGCTCCTTCCCTGACCCAGCTGCGTCCCTTTGCAAACAAGCTTTGCTCTTGGCACTGCTCACAATGCAGCACCGCAGCCTTACCCAGATTTTCCCAGTGATGGGGTGGCTTTTGGTTGTGGCTCTCAGTAGCCCAGCACAAAAGTCCAGGGGTTTGACCCAGACTGAAAGAGTGAAAGGAAACCTCCCTGTCCCCTTCTGATGTCTTGGTGCTGTTGGAGAAAGGTAGAGATGTGCAGAGGGTCTCCCTTATCTCCAACCTGAACTTCCCCTGTTTCAGTTTGAACCCATCACCCCTTGTCCTATCCCTACAGTCCCTGATGAAGAGCCCCTCTCCAGCATCCTTGAAGTGTCAGTAAACTGAGGATTCTGCTGCCACCCAGGAGCACTACAAGCTGGGAGAGGATGGGGCAGACTATGCAGCATGAACTATGCATCCATGAACAATGCATCCATGAACAGAGAGCCAGATATCAGAGAGAATGGGGCAGACTATGCATCCATGAACAGAGAGCCAGATATCAGTGCGGCTGCACACACCAAACACAGCCGAACTAGTGAGGATGGACATGTGGGTCAGAGCCAAGAATGGGAGAAGGTCAGAAAACTGAGGTCCCTTCACCCCTGTGGCATTCTAGCGGTCACGAGCAGGTCATGCACTCTTGTAGCAGGCTGAACTTGCAGAATTCCATGAAAACGTGAACTCAGTGGTATTTCTGGCAGATCGGGGAAGGAAAACTCTCCCATCCGGAGGCTGCAGGATGCAGCACAGCCGCCTGCACCCTGAGAGGGCTGCTGGGCTTCACACACAACAGGCAGCAGGAGTTGGCTGCCTTGTCACTGCTTTTCTCAACTCACTGCAGTGCCCTGCAATCAACTGTCATTTGTATTTACAGTTGAAACAGGAAAAGCAGGACTTGGTCCATACCTTGGTGGAGCAATTATGAAGCAACCTAACGGCAGAGTGTAAGCAGCATCTGAAAACCAGGAGTGTTGTAATGTGCCATAAATGATGCCCAGAAGAGACCCTCAGCTTTTAAGTGTCCAGAGACATTCCAGTCTCTGAAGATTTATAGAATCATAGAATAGTTAGGGTTGGAAAGGACCTTTAGATCCTTAAGAAATCCTTAAGATCCTTAAGAAATATGATTTCCACATTTGCCTGGCCTAGGCCCTTTGAGTACAGCCCTGCCTGGAGCAGACCAAGTGACCTCCAGAGGTCCCTTCCAGCCTAAATCTTTCTGTGGTTCTGTGATGAATGATGGAAATACAGAAAAACCAGATCTAATTATAGCATTGGAGAAACCCATGACACATCTGTGGCTTAAACCAGTGCTGTTCCCTCCTCCATCCCATAAAACTAGAGAGAGGGCAGAAACAAGTGCTCAAAACAATCTACAACACAAAGTGATCCTTGAATGGGGAGAGACTCAGGAGGAACATCACTGGGGCTATAAAATGGAGAAGGTGACCAAGAAATGATTGGGAATTAGGACACCCAGCACAGTGAGTGGGTGGTGGGTTTAAAATGAAAAGGAGCTTACAGAGCTTAAGCTTCTTATGAAGAGCTTGGTTACATCTTCACAATTGCCCTGTGGATTTCATTGGCAGAAGGTGTTGCTGAAGTAAAACATACCTATAAATTAATAAGTGGTTGCAGGTATAGGGTGGGTAGGTCCACAGCAGGGTATTTAACATGGTAAAGACATAACCTGTGGCTCAGAACTCCTTGGACCCCTCCTTTCTGAAAGCTGTGAAGGAGCATCCTGAGGACCATCAGTCCCCCCTGACACCCCAGTCCCAAAGGGCAGGCAGGGCTAGATGGGCTTTTGCCTTGTCCTTCCCAGGCAGTTCTCATTTGAGGTTAATCCCTTTGGCTGCAATGGGCAGCGAGAGTGGGAGCACATGCTCATGGGTCACCCCTAGGCTGGTCACACCACAGGTTCCTGGCATGCAGAGCACTGCTTCTACCTGTGACTGACAGCAGCGCCTAGGGCAGAGGATGCTGGCACATGTGCCTTGGTCCTTCCCAGGTTCAATCACGCTCCATCTGTGGCTCAAAGACTTCCTGGATCAAAGACTTCCTGACTCAGAAACAGGATCTTTTCTTTAGGGTGGATTTTTCCCCCATGTCTTTTGTCTATCTGCTCTTTGAGGCCACGTGTCAAAGCACCTACCACATCCTGTGGCATAAGAGGTGTCCTGGGTCAGACCAAATGACCTGACAAACACTGTCATATCCTGCCCCCAATGCTGTCCTTAGTAGATGTGTCCTTTAGCAGAACACAAACACAAGGCAAACATGCATGATAGTGCATGCCTGGCCAGCCTTCCAGCCCTTAACTGTTGCTCTTGAAGCCTCCTAAGATAGACACAATCTTTATGTGTTTACAGACTCTTCATATTGCCCATATGTTAGCAGATCCTTCACCACCTTTCCGCACTGGGCTTTCATCTTTGCTGCTTGAATTACTGAAGCACCATCAGCAAACTTCACTTTGAGAGCACACGTGGTCAAAGACAGGGATAGACCCTTCCTTCTTTCCCAAGCAGGGTGTCTCAGAGGAGAGGTGCCTCCCAGCAGCTGCCTGTAAAGGCAAACTCTCCAGTGAGGAGACACAAGTGGACATAAGCAAGGAGTTCGTTTGTGTCCTCAAAGCTCCCAAACTGCTCTGCAGTGCCTGGCAAGATACCAGTGCTTTGGAGCATCAACCTGCTGCCCTCCTGCTGGTTGCTGGATGGAGAGGTCAGAGTGAGCTAGATGGGAAAAGCAGAGCTCAACAGGCCTGCAGCAGAAATCAGAAGTGGTTTTGGCCTAGGAAATCATAGAGGCTGACCACGATTAACAGTGTCTTTTGAGGAAATGAAGAGGTAACACCCCTCAGTCGCTTCACACCCCTGGATCCACACCAGCTCCCTTGCTGCAACTCCAATCGGCTGCCCCTTTCCCAGTGCACTGCAGCACTGGGACATGCTGCTTTGCTCTGGGGTTCAGCTACTTTTACTATACAGAATAAATCCAGTTGCCAGCT
This sequence comes from Agapornis roseicollis, assembly GCA_002631895.1. Taxonomy (NCBI): domain Eukaryota; kingdom Metazoa; phylum Chordata; class Aves; order Psittaciformes; family Psittacidae; genus Agapornis; species Agapornis roseicollis. The sequence continues at coordinate 96,547 of NDXB01010971.1, read as the reverse complement.
CCTTGCTCCATACCCACAATCTGCTGACCAAGCCCTTTGCTATTCTGCAGGTGCACAGAGACAGGAAAGCTCTTCTAGGTCTCAACCAGCCTATCACCATAGGGCTCACATCCCAAGCCAGGCTCTCCCACCTGCAGCACAAGCCCTGCCATTGACTTTTTGACCAGATTACAGAGGCATCACCACCAAAAGATCAGGACTTTAACAAATGCTCATGAGTAGGGCAAAGAACAAGGCCAGGCACACGGACAGGCAACCCAAAGTGTGGTCTGAGTGATCCAGCCACTCCAATACCAGCATCCACACCCCCATTGCTGCAAGGCAGGAGAAGGACAAGTGAACTCTGCAGAAGGACAGGCTGGGGACCTTTAGAAAGAACAAGCTAAGCTCTGGACAAGTAGGACAAAAGATGTCCTGATTTTAGAGCCCTTGTAGTATAGAAAACGGCACCAGAGAGCTCCTGGCAGAGCCGCACTTGGTCTGGAAGGAGCATAAGGACCACCCCTCATTTGAGCACCTCGGGTCAGGCAGCAGCAGGGCTGCACCAGAGCAGCATCTTCCCTCGAGGATCTCGCCCTCAGTACAGAGGAGCAGCACCTCATCCTGCCGGCCACACCGTGAGGGCTGGAAACAGAACCCTGGCAGCTCAGGTGCGGGCTCAGCCCCAGGGACAGCAGCACCACACGAACGCACAGCGCGGATGGGTCAGCTTTTATTCGCAAACCGGGCTGTACAATCGCGCTGGGTCGAGGGGCGGCTGCCGGAGGAGCTGAGAGCGGCAGAGGGCAGCAGCAACCCGGAGTTAACAGGAGCCTGGAAACGAGAGATCGCGGAGGAAACAAAACCCCACCGGCTTCTTTCCATTGACCCTCTCCTGAGTGCGGGAAGGAGAAACCGAGTCATCCTTATCACGTTCGGAAAGGTGTTGGGTTCTCAGTCCTATGCGTCCAGCACAAAGCTCTCGGGGGGGAAGTGACTTTCTGCAGAGCAGCTTGAAAACTATCCCAGGCTTTGCTTGCTTGCTTGCTTGCTTTTGGAAGCCAGCATCTTAAAGCTGCAGTAATCTCCATGCATCCTTCCCAGCAGTCCCAAAGCCAAATAAGAAAAGGAGCCCTTAGCAAATAAATAATCATAGGGGAAAAAAAAAATAAATAAGATTAGAACTGGAATATACAGCTTCGTGGTCTTTATTTGGTTTCAGAGGTGGAAAAAAAGTGGAGCTAGACTGCAGCTTTAAGCCTTTATGCCTGAATCAACCTCAAACACTTGGTATATTTTACAGTTGATTGGCTGTACAGGTCAGAGAGCTGAAGTTCCAGAGGTGAACATTTAGGCACGTATGCACACCCTTCCCCAAGGCATCCTTTATTCTGCTCAGCCAGTTAGAGAAAAGCCTGCTGCAGGGGAAGTGCCCCCTTTCCGAGCTGGACACACGGGACTGAAGACCTATTTACTGTCACAGTAAAAAGTCCTAACAAATATCTAACCCAGCCCTTGTTTGCAAGGGGAAACCGGTTCAAACCATGCACCGGGGAGACAATCCTCTCTCAGGGGATCCTTGAACTTCACTGGCACCATAGAATCCTTGAGCAAATCCAGCTCCCGGCAGCGCTGCCCATCGCTGCCTGCGCCCAAAGCAGAGGTGTGGAAAGTCGTAAGTCCATTATTTCTACTTAAGCCAGAAATCCTGTTAATGCCATTTGGAGGCAGCTCTAGGGCAAGAGCTCTTGATGTGCTCTGTTTGGGGTGCACTCTCCCTCCCCAGAATCTCCCACACAGGAAAACCACACAGAAGGAAAAGCAAAAAAAAAATCCATTGCAAGCCAGTGTCCGATGATTGTCTCTTTGGAGAGGTCAGGAATCCAGGGTGGGGCAAGGCAGGGGAAGGGAGGAGGATGGCAGGTGGAGAAGGAAGTTAGAAACAGCCTCAAAACCACCAAGACACAAGGAGGAGCTCAAAGCCCCTCAACAGCTGATGGCACTGGGTTGCTGTTTGCTAACAAAGTCTGAAATGAAGTCGAACTCGTTCTGTCCCAAGAATAGCTCTGGCAGCTCCTGAATCCGGTCCAACCCCAGTTCCAGGACGAGGGATGTCAAAACCTCCTCATCTATGAGATCAGTGTCCATAACGTTCAAGGTCAGCGCTGGTGAGGGCATGTGCTGCATGCCTGGGTGCTGGCTTGGCCCCACTCTGTACTGCTGGGCACCAGCTCCCATAGGCCCATTGCTCATACCCAGCGGGTGACCCTGGTACTGGGTGTTGAGTTTTTGTAGGTGCATGCTGGCCATCAGCTGCTGGGTGCCCACCGGCCCCATGTATTGCTGCTGCTGCTGCTGCTGGCTGGGGCCGTTGAACATCATCGCACTCTGCATCTGGTGATGGCTCATCTGTCCATTGAGGTTGGGTCTTGGCCTCATCGCACCATCCATGGTGGCCCCTCCATAGGGCATCATCTGACCGGCGGCAGGCAGCGTCCTCAGCACGTGCTGCCCGTGCTGCGGGGGTCCCTGCAGCCCGCTCACCCCCATGCGGTAACTCTGCAGCCCGCTGCCACCGTGGCTCATGGACATCATCATGTGCTCAGCCATGGCTCCCAGGCCCCTGCAAGGCGACACACGGCTCAGGGCAAGGCTCCGGCGGACACCACCACCGCGTCCCGCTCCCAACGAGGATCCCGCAGAACGCCCCACGGCCGCTCCGCACCCGCTGCTCTCTCCTCTCTGCCCGCGGACAAAGCGCAGCGCGGCACGGCACGGCACGACGCGGCCCCGCACCGCCCCGAGGAGCCGGGCTGTGCCCGCTCGGGTACGCACCGATCCGGGGCTCCGGCGGGCAGCAACTCCAGCGCCAGCAGCGGAACTCAGCCCCGAACCCGTCTCCGCTCGCTGTGTGCGAGGTGTCGCGGCGCCGGCGCTTATAAAGCCGCGGCAGGGGCGGGCCCGGCCCCCCGCCAGCCATTGGAAAGCGGAGCGGGGTTGCCCAGCCCCGACGGGGCGGTTCGATGGCTTCGCCGCGGCTCAGCGACTGCTGCCGGGCTCTCGGAGCCGCGCTCTGTTGTCCCAGTACAGCCCATCTTGAGAGGCACCGGCTGCCCTCCAGCACGAAGGGCACCACAGCGCAAGTCTGGGGGTGTTCAGTCTGGAGGGCTCAGAGGGTCTTTATCGCTGTGTAAAACTGCCTGAAAGGATGGAGCCAGGGGGTGGTCTCTGCTCCCAAGGAACAAACGACAGGACAAGAAGAAATGGCCTCAAGCTACTCCAGGGGAGATTTAGACTGGAGATTATGAGCAATTCCTTCCCCCAAGGGTGCTGAGGCATTGGAACAGGCTGCCCAGGGCACTGCTGGAGTCACTGTCCCTGCAAGTGTCACTGTGTAAGAAGCTGTCAGTGCCATGAGTTAGTGATGGCCTTGGCAGTGCTGGGGAACAGTTGGACTTGATGATCTTAAGGTTTCTTCCAACATATGTGATTCTATGATGTTGGAAAATCCCCAGTATCAGAGCACTGGATTCTGGTGCTCTCCCTGGTATCTGAGGTGCAGGCACCTCAGGCAGGCTGGGGACGAAAGCATCAGACAGCATCCAGTGCCAGGGCCCAGCACCCCCAATTTCCCACTGATACCCTGCTGAGGGTGAGCATCCCCCCCAGGTCCAAACTCTGCTCCTGAACAGGGTGCCATGGTCCAGCCATGCTGCCTGGTGTCACCATGCCCACAGATGGTGCGTGCACCGTCCTGCTTTTCTATATCAGCATCAACAGGGGCAAGGGACACAGAGGTGGTTGGAACAATGGATGATGTCCCCAGCATGGACCCCTCAGTGTAATGTGGGCACCACAATTCCTCCAGGGATACTCGGCTGCAGGAAACTTGGGTCATCCCTGTTCACTACCCCACTTTATGTGCCTTGGGGTAAGGATTGGGCCTGGGGTGCCTGGGATGAGTTTCAGGTGTTGTGGATCCTCAGCTGATGAATCAGTTCATTAATTGTTTAATGGAATTACATCACGATGGGGTTTGACTCCAGAGACTTTGACAAATGTGTTTTCTAGTGCTAATAAACACCCGCTCCCATGGATCTGCCTGAGAGTTCACATGCAGATGCACACCCAGGTGAGAAACAAGCACAAGGGGAGTGCCTGCCCTCATCTTTGCAGGTGCATCCAGCCATAAAAACCTCTCCCACTTGGAGGTGTGGTGTGTAGAGCAGGTCCTGAGCAGGGGCAGGAATAGGAATTGGAATTCTTGGACAGGAGTACCAGGAAGGAAGGGGCATCGTAGTGGAGGGAAGTGTCCGCAGATCCATAGCCTCCCTGTTTGCCACCTTCTTGTGCTCTGTGTCACAAGGACTGGTCTTGAAGCAGTAATATCTTACTTTATAGGGACCAGCATAGACTTTGCTGCATTTCATTCTGCCCAGCTAAAGACTGGTCCTGGTAGCATCTCTCACTGGGCTTTTTGGCCCAGAGCAAGCTGTGGTTCCTTGTACTGAGGTCTCAAGCATGAAGGACTCAAGCTACTGCATCTGTACTTACAAGACACGGTGAGTGACTCGAGCTGCAGGCCCTCCTCTATGTCCCCATGCGCTGCCATCTGTCACCGGCCCTGGACAGACTGGCCTTTCTGGGGAAGCAGATAAACTGTCTGGGTATCAGCCCCAGCCCTGGGGCTCTCAGTTGGTCACCGCACAAACCACCTCCAGCAATGTGTCATTCACGGCTTCCTGACGTGGGACAGCCCAATCTGGCTGTACAGGTGTCATCAGCCCCGAGTTATCCAGGCTGGGAATTAATCACACTGCTGCTCCAGTGGCACCGGTTTGGCTCTGCATGACTGGGGATCTGGAATCACCTCCTCTGTGTGTGTGTGTGTGTGTGTGTGTGTCCAGGTCAAGGAATCCATGTGGGTGGGCCTTAGCTCAGGAATCTGACCTCCAGCGTGTTGCAGACCTTCCCTTTTCCCTCTTAGGAGGGTGCTTGCAGCCTGATGCACAGCAACGCTGTGTCACCTCTCATTTTATTTATGTAAGAGTTGCCTCCTTGTATTTGACCCCTGATCATCAGGCACAGCTCCAGTGGCATTACTGTGATAACAACAGGTCCCCAAAGCTCCCAGAGAGGTGGCACGAGCAGAGACGTGAACACTTGATCTCGCAATGCTTTGCTTATGTCAGAACTGGTTCCTGCTAATTCCAGTTGCTGACCGAGAGCCCAAGATCTCAGTTTGGAGGAGAGGAAAGCAAAAAAGACCATTTGTATAAAAAGCTTTGCAGGATGTAGGATGTGCTGGTGAATGGGGAGTGGGTAGAGGGTTTCTGGGGGGATTTCCTCTGCCCAAGCGATTCTCACTATGCATTTCAGTGTACAAGCCACCCACTGCTGTGGGATGGGACTTACCTTTGCACAGAGATCACAGAATGATTGGAGTAATAATGTGAGCTTTGTGTTTGGGTGTAGATGGAAGGATCTGAGGAACCCAAAGAGTACTGAGCCTCAAGCTGTGTCAGTGCTTGGCCCTGCAGAGCTCCTGCAAGCTTCAAAGCAGGTACGAGTGCCTGGCATTGCTGTATCTGGGTCTGGCCATAGACAGATGCAGTGTGCATAAATCACCTTCACACCAGCTGAAACTCCTTGGAGCTCTCGGCTGTATCACAGAGGATTCCTGAAGTATTGTTTCTCCAGCATCAGCTGAGCTGCTCCTCCTGCATGCTGTTGGCTTTGCAGCAATGGATGAAGATCTTTGGGAAGTTCTTGGGCTGGAGGAGTCCAGATGTGAACCACTAAGGCATTTTGCTCCATCAAGGGTGCAGAATGTCAGGGACACACAGCGAACAGGAGGATCAGCTATAAAACATCAAGGCAGTCATAACGTGGCAGCAGCCATCTCCATATGTCTTTCCTCCATAAACCTTGTGTCCTCACCTCATCTGCCCCTCATTTACCACCTACATGGTGGTAAATGTAGTAGTGGTAAATGCTCCATCCCTTGACCTTGGCAGCGATCAGGGTGAGCTTGGACAGAGCCTTGGGTGACATGGTCTGATGTGAGCTGTCCCTGCCCATGGCAGGGGGTTGGAACTGGATGATCTTGAGGTCCTTTCAAACCCAAACCATCCTGTGATTCTGTGAGTCTATGTTTTGGGTATGTGAAGAAGGAAGGTGGCAGTGGGGAGGGTTTGCAGCTCACCCGCTCTGCAGAGGCCATAGTGCTGTAAACACTGAACCAGGAGCAAATTCCAATGGAGCTTCTCCAGTTTGTCTTTAAATAAATACTTCAACAAGCCAAGATGTAGAAGTGAAATTAAATATTAAGCTTCTTGTCACCATGTATAACTCTGTCTGACCAGAGCCTCTGGCTTGTTCTGGGATGATAGAGCCAATGAATCCCAGCCTGGTTTGAGTTGAAAGGACCTTAAAGCTCATGCAGTTCCAACCCCTGCTATGAACAGGGACACCTTCCACTGTGTTTGCCATTAACCTGTGTGACTCCAGAGGAGAGGAAGGGCAGGCTGTGCCTCCACTCAGCTCACTGGGAGCTGCCAAGGCGCATGTGTCTTGTGTGTGAGCTCACTGCACACATGCCAGGGACTCATGGCTCCCTGTGTGCACCTATAGGGACTCACTTGCCTGGACCACTACACGGTGCAAAGGTGATGGAGACCAGAGCAGGGCATGGAGGGGTTTGGTGCTTCCTCCCGAGTGACAGCCAGGCCAGCAGCTGACCCCAGTGCTAGTGTGTTCCAACCACTGAGCTGGCTTGCCCAGCTTGTAAACAGCTTCTTCTAATGGCCTTTTTCCTCCTCTGGGCTAATCTTGCTCTGTGGGAGCAGATAACATCACTGGAATTTTTCCAGTGTCCTTTGCAAGCGCCTCCTGCTTTGGACTTTGGCTGAGATGCGAGCTTCCTCAATTGCTTTCTCTTGTTTGCTTTCCTCTGCCTTGCACCCCTTTAGCTGCCTGCTCCCTGCTCCACACTGTGCATGTGTTCTCCATCTCTGGGATGGAGATGAGCCTGGCACAGCCGTGTGCCCCTTGGGTTGTCCTTGCGGGGCTGGGGAGGATGGACCCTGGGGTCTGGCCTCTCCTCACTGATGCGGGCAGAGCTGATATGGGACCTGGCCAGGTCCTGCTCAGAATCCTGGCTCTTTGCCCTGCAGCTTTGCCTTGTGCCAACGCAGCTGCTCTGGGCTCAGACCTGTGCCATGGCAGGCGTTGGCCGCACTTTGACCTCAAAGGGCTAAAAGGCTTCTAGTCCTGAAGCAGATCCAACCCCAGCTCAGCCAGGTTGGTTCCTCACCCCCAGGCACACACAGCCTGTCCACACATCCCGCTTACCCCTGCCCAGGGACCTCCCGTGTGAGCTCTGGCCACAGAAAGCCAGCCCTGCTTTGGAGTGAGCAGTACCCAGCCATGGATGCACAGCCTGAGCCTGGCCCCGAGGGTGCTGCTCCGGGCAGCAGGGGCAGGCAGCTGCCAGACCGGTTTGCCTGCACGGCCTCTGACGTGGGGCCATGAACGTCACCAGCTCCTGCCTCTGCCGCATGTGTCCCCTGTGCTGTCACCCTCCCCAGCACAGCTCAGCCAAGGAAATCAGGGCACTGACCCCGTCCTACTGGCCACAGGCTGGGCCACCAGCATGCATGGGCTCACTGGTGCTCCCCTGGGGCTTCCTTCCTTTCCACCTTGGAGTTTTCCAGGTTTCCATATGGTGTCTGTGGTCTGCACGCTGTGAACCAGCACACCGAGCTGGCTCTAATGTCAAAGGGATGGTCCACAGGCAACATCACAGGATCACAGCATCCCAGATTGGTTTGAGTTGGAAGGGACCTTAAAGCTTCTCCAGTTCCAACCCCTGCCATGGGCAGGGACCCCTTCCACTGGAGCAGCTTGCTCCAAGCCCCTGTGTCCAACCTGGCCTCGAGCACTGCCAGGGATGGGGCAGCCACAGCTTCTCTGGGCACCCTGCGCCAGTGCCTCAGCACTCTCATAGCCTCCCACATCACAAGGCTCTGTTCTGGCACTGTCCCTTCAATTCCATGACCATCCTGCACATGTTCCCCCACATGTCCTTTTCCCTGTTAAAGACAAGCAAATCTCTGATGTGAGCAACCCACAGGTCTGCTTCAGGTTAAGAAACCGCTTTGCCTGATGCCTGGCTCCCGTTGCTGCCTGGGCCTATCTTTCTGCTCATGTGGCCTCTCTGGATGTCCTGATCATTGTGGCCTCCTTCAGGCTGTATTTGAAGCACAAAAGGACAGAAGCGTGCTGTGGTTTCTCTGGCAAGGAGCCTATTGAGTCAGGCATCATGCGTTAAGCCTACCTCTTCCTGGGTCCCTGTTTGATTCACTGTGTCTCTGCCAGTTCCTCCCATGGAGGCATCCCATGCATGGCAGTGGGATTGCTGGAGATGGGCAGCAGTGGGGCTTTCCCACCTGAACGACTGCTCCTGGAAGGCACAGCATGGAGTCAGAGAGCTTTTAGGTCATCTCTTCTTATCTCTTGGTGCCTGCATTGCTGCTGTCTTGAGGCAGATTAGCTGGTGGCGGTTCCTCTGGGCTGCTCAAGTTGCCTCATGCAACCGTCATGTATTGGGAAGTGTGGGGTAGTCAGGGCCGTGGTGGGGATTCTTCGGGGAGGGGGGGGCTGTAGTGTGGAGTTTCTTTCGTTATCATCAGAAATAGCTGTTGCTGTTTATCTGCCTTCTCTTTCCTTCATGTTATGCAACCTCCTTTGCACATGGCAGCGGTTGTTTTCCCTGGGCCGATGGAGCAACGATGCTCTGCCTGGTATTTCCAGACCCTCATGGCTATGACGGTGCTTCTCCAACCTCATTCCTGCCCAAGTGCTTTTCCATTTCCTAACCAGTCTGAGTGTTGAGCAGTGGCCATGGCAGCCCTGAGAAGTGGTGAGCTTGCAGTGGGCTGTGTGCCTGGTGGCTCCGGTTTGCATGGCCAGGGGAGGAATGGGGTGGATGACTCAGGGCAACTAAAAGTTCAGTCCTGGGATTGCTCCTGGGATCCAGGTCGCTGGGACCTGTTCCTCAGGTTCCTATTTTTGTTATTCATCGGCTCAGTATTCCTGAAAACAAATCCAGTTGTTGCCACCTGACTGGCATCGCACGGCATCAGAGGGTGGAGGGTGTCCATGTGCAGTGTGGCCATGGGCAGCTGTGCCAGTCCCACGGCTGCCTCCAGCAGGAGCTGCTCCTCTTGGGCTGTGCATGTTGGGAGCAGCCCCAGTTGTGGCTGGGGACCAACCTCCTCCGAAGCCAGGGCAGAGCATCACAGCCTTTGCTGTCAGAGACTCCCAGGCTCTGTAGCGTGTGGCTGCGGCTTTGGGCATGGAGGCTTGTGCATGGCAGCAGGCAAAGGGGTTTGCTGGGCTTTGTCCTCCTCCTGGGCTCCTCCTGCATCAGGGGTGAGCTGTGCTGGACCCTGGCTCAGGCTGTGGGCTTGTTTCTTAGCAATAAAGAAGAAAACATCTGTGATGACAGAAACACCTCTGTGCCCATCTCACGGAGCAGCCATCCTGCTCCTGCCTCCCTGCAGTTCAGTCATCTTGTGTCACCAGGGTGCTCGTGCCAGCAGGCTCAAGCAGCACTGCTGGCCTGGTGCAGTGGATGTGTGCCAGAAGTCTGGAGGTCAGCCAAAGCAGCAGGACCTGTGACCAAAGGAAGCCCAGATCCCCTGTGGACACGTTTCCTTTGTAATAAGGAAAGTGGTCTGGATGCTTCAGTGAGTGATCAATTTATTGGGAGTAACTTGAAAACACGCGCTACCCGAAAATGTGCGTTCCTGGCCGGTATCCTTTGAAATGCATGGGAGCTTTTGGCATATGTGATGTTAGGAAAACAGCTCGTGTTGCTGCTGCCATTGTCAGGATTAAAGCGCAATTGCCCTTTTTGGGAACACTGATTGCTAAAGGCATCTGTTGTGTAAGGGACAAGCTGGTGAAAGCAGAGGAGTGCCAGGCAGGGAGAGAAACCGTCCTCCTGTTTGCCACAGGCCATGCTGTGTGCTTTTGAAAGGCATTTTTGGTTCCTTGCTCTCATTGTGCTCCTCCTGTCCGGGCTCCAGGGAAGGTGGTTTGGGGATAGTTGGTGCTAGTGGGTACAGGGTGAGATGCAGGAGAGCTGGATGGCAAGGAGGTCCCTGGCTTGATGAAGGATGCAGAACTTGGCACCCTGTGCCATTGCCTCAGCACCCTCACAGGGAAGAGCTTCTGCCTAAGAGCTCATCTCAGTCTCCCCTCTGGCAGGTTAAAGCCATTCCCCTTGGCCTGTCCCTACAGGCCCTTGGCCAAAGCCCCTCTCCAGGTTTCTTGTAGCCCCCTTAGGTATTGGAAGAATCTTATAAGGTCCCCCTGATCTTGAGATCCCCTTGAGCTTCCAAGCACCTTCTCTTCTTGTGGGGGATGCCTCAGTGTGTTCTGCTGCTGCTATATTTGCAACCTGCATTTGCAGCTGGGCCCACCATGGGTGTCCATGCCCTTATGCTCTGACCACCATGACACCCAGCACTGGGTCAGAGAGGTACCCTTAGGCTGTCCCATGCCCACCCCTTCTCATTGCATCCATCTGCTCTGGCTGGGTCTGTGCTGCCCACGAGGTGTGGGCCACATCAGTGTTTATTGCGGACCTGAGCTGTGCCGGAGAGGCGGAACGGGAGGTGTTCCTGGCACGATGTGGTACCCCCAAGGCCAGGACAAGGCATGGCAGGAGGGTGGGATGTCTACGGGAGATGACCTGAACTGGTACAACCATGGTCAGTGCAATGTGTGAGCAATGAATTCACCATGCAAAGCGGGGAAGGGAAGAGCGGGGGCCCTCCTGCACTGGCTACTTTGGTGGGGTTAGAAGAATGAGCAAGTTTTGAAGCTGGTGACAGCAAAGAGCAGGAAGAGGAGACGTGAGGGGTTATAAATATCTGTCTCTCAAGGGGCGAAGCAGTGAGATACGAGTTTCCATGAACAGGCTCCTGGAGGTGACACCCTCTTCCCTCTCTCGCGTGGTTGTGCTCCAGATAACAGAAACCACTGCTGATTTCCTGAACTCGCTATCTTTGTAGTGAAAAAAACCCCAAACAGCAGCAGTTTATAAATAAGGCTTAGAAACAAAACCACCCAGAGCTGCTATTCTAAGAAGCAACGAAACCGGCAGCTTTCCCAGCGCAACACTCGGGTCCTGGCTCACAACAAACTCAAGCCACTTCAGAAAGAACCCTGAAACCTTCTGCAAAGAGGAAAGGAAAGAGGGGCTGGGCTGCAGAAGGGCAGTGGAAGAGCTCTGTGGAGAGGCAGGCCAAAAGGAACAGGTTCCTTGCTTCTGATGGCCCCGTGCTGGTCTCACCTCTTCCTGCCAGGCTTCACCTGCATCCTGGCAGGAGCCTATGGGCACAGCGACCTGTTAGAGCAGGGAACACATCACTTCTTACTCGCTCTGCTTTTGCAGCCTGTGGCATTTCAGAACCCTGGGCTATATACACTGATATCAAGGGCTATATACTGATATCAATGGATAATACCCCACTTGGCACCATGTTGGGGCCAGACAGGAAAGAAACTATCAGCAAGGCAGCAGGATCTGAAATGAATGCAGGGATGTCTGCTTCCCACAGGGCAAGACCTGGGGTGCAGGAGCTGTTGCTGCAAGCATGGTCAGACCCATGCAGGCCAGGACAGTTCTATGCTGGAGATTTCCAAGCTCAGAGTGTAGCAGGGAAGCAGAACTCCTGGAAAGCAGGGACACCCCCATCCCACCCTCCCACCCCCTGATCCGGGTTCAAACAGGGGAAGTTCAGGTTAGGTATAAGGAAGTTCTTTACTGTGAGGGTGTTGAGATGCTGGCACACGGTGGCCAGAGAAGTGTTAAATGCTCCATCCCTGGCAGTGTTCAAGGCTAGGCTGGATGGAGCCTTGGGTGACATGGTCTAGTGTGAAGCATCCCTGCCCGTGGCAGGGGTTGGAACTGGATGATGTTCAGGTCCTTTCCAACCCAAACCGTTCCATGATCAGAGAGGAATGAAGCCTGGCAGAGTCCCACCTTGCCTGAAAACAGCCCCTGCTCTTGGTGCAAGAGCTGATCCTTTCCAACACGTGGCCAGCTCCGGCTGTGCAATCTCTGGGCTTTTGCAAGTGACAGAACAAGCAGTTAAACAAACACCCTCTTCTGCTGTAACGTTTGTTAGTGGAGGCCACAAACCACAGGCAGCTTGGCCTGGCTCCAGAGGAGAGACCTGCGTAAATATTCCCATGTTAGCAGTTATCTTCAAGATGCAGCCTCAGCGAGGATGGAGGGGTGATGGCTCGCAGGCAAAGGCAGAGCATCTCCGCACACTGCCATGGAAGCTGGAGCCATGGAAACCTGTTCCCTGTGCTCCAGGGCTTCATCTTCCACAGCTCCCAAAGCCAAGCAGACCTTTCCAGACAGTGCCTGTGCATGGAGAGAGGGGCAGTAGCCTAAAGGAAGGTGTATGGGGTATTTGCTGGCAGCCCCTGTGGGCTCAGCTATGAGGAATGCCACTGGCAAAATGGCAAACCCCATGCCAATTCTGAATTCCATCACATCAAAAACCTTTCCTATGTTCCCTATTGGAACCATCAGCTCCCTGCATCCAAGACTATCGACGGGTTCTGCTCATCCAGAAAAAGGCCCTGACTACGGAGCTGTAGCACAGATTTCATATGTTTCATATATTGTGTCTATAAGGTAAAATGCTCTTTGGTGTAGTCCTTCTTGGTTACCTTGTTGATGCCCCTGACACTACAGATGGATGGGATGGGATGGGATGGGATGAGATGGGATGGGATGGGATTAGTGGGGAAAGTGCAGATGGACTTAGTCATCTGCCACTTCCTTTCTCAGAGGCAGGACAAGATGCTGAACCCTCAGGGCTTCCTGTGGTCAGAGGCATTCATGCAACCCTGGGTGCTTCCCCGGAGGTGAATGGCCTCTCTTTGTGAATGACCCTTCGTAATGGACCATTCATGACCATTCATGAGGAGGAAGTCCCCAGCCAGGGCAGATAACTGAGGGTGGCTCAGATTCAGACACCAGAGGTTGTCCAGTTCTCCCATATCTGCAGCTGATGAAGGTGTGTAATGACTGAGCACGCGACTCTGTACCACAGTTGAGTTGTGGACTAAGGCACCAATGTCAGGAGTTGAACAGCTGCGTATGTTGGGATGCCCCCGTGCTGAGTATTTCATTCCCAAAGATCCAGCAGGTTGCAATATGGGAATAGCAACCCTGGCTTGCCTCGCAGGGATACAGCAGGGATAGAAGTCCCGGTGACTGCTGGTGTGGAGGAGGATGCAGGTCTCCATGCACAGTGCTGCCCACATCACTGAACCTTGTTGTTGTGTCACCCTTCTCCAAGGGAAGCAGGTTATGAAAGAGAGGAGCCGTTAAGAGTCCCCTTCACTTGGCTGGCACCCTGGTTGCATGGGCTTTTTGTTCCTGGTTCCTTTCCTGCTGAACAAGAGCGTTTTGTTGGGGTTTCTTTTCTCTCTCATCTTTGGTGATCCTGGGAATGTGTTTCCTTCCCAACCATGTGGCCTGCACCAGCTCCGAGCTCCAATGCCATTGAAAACTGCACGTAAAGAAGGTTGAAAACTGTAGCCTTCCAGAAATGAAACTCCTTGGACCTGTCCTGATGGGCTTTGAGTGCGGTCTGATTTCACATGAGCATGGGAGGCTCTTGGGGTTGACTCCTGGGGTATCACTGCTATAGATCCGATGTGCTCAGAAGCAGTGCTGTAATGATCTGACACCCAAAATCACTTCTGTGGCCCCTCCAAAATGTCTGTGGGAGAGGAGTGAGTCCTGCTGTGCCCATGCCTCTCATACCCATGTCTGTCCTCAGTGCCAGGAGCCAGCTTCACTGTGCTGGAAATACTGATGGAGAAACAGTGATGCTGTGGCTGTCTCTCCTCCTTGGGATGATGCTGGTGGAGATCCCTCTGCACGTTCTCCCTAAGCTGCAGAGCCAGGACACAGGAGGGATGAGCAAAGAGCATTCTTCCGGTGGATGAAGTTTTCAGACACAACTGTGAGAGCCCACCCAGCGCCCAGAAATGGGTCTGATTTAGGATGAGCCAGGAAGGCCTCCAGCTCACATGGAGACAGCCCGTGACCATTTCCAGTTCGGCTGGTGTCCTGTAGGCTGCTCAGAGGGCTGACTGGAGGACACAGAGAAGGGTGAGGATACCTCCAGATCAGATGGAAATCAACTGGAAATGAACACTGCTGAGCTTGGAAGCGGGCTGATGTTAGGGCCAGACTGGTTGGGAAAAATTTCCTGGAACTGGTATTGCCTCAGCCTATACAAATCTACCAAGAAATCATGAAACTGGGCCAAATGGAGCAGAATTCATCCAGGAAAGGAAAGTTCAGAGCTGTGATTGGACCTGTTTCAGAGCTCTTTGGGAGCGAAACGTTTCCATGTTTCCTTTTGAAGTGGCTGTTTTGAAATCTCAATATTTTCCTGCTTTACGTGATTGCAGAAAATCACTTAAAGGAAGGTTCAGAATAGAAACAGAAACTCAGAACTACCTAAAATAATGAGTGCAGACTTGTTTCTATTCCAGGTTAGGTTGGATGGGGCTTGGAGCAAGCTGCTCTAGTGGAAGGTATCCCTGCCTGTGGCATGGGGTTGGAACTGGATGAGCTTTAAGGTCCCTTCAACCCAATCCATTCTATATTTGTATGGTGGGGATGGCCCTACAACCCCTCCTGAGGACCTGCAGGTCCAGGATGGTGCTGAGTAGTGGTGCCAGCTCCCAGTGCAGCCCTGGTGCATGGGGCTGGGTTTGAGAGCAGGTTTTTCCCGAGGTTGTGCAAGACGAGGGCTATAAATACTGCATCGCTTCCTGTGCGGTGCGGGGAGGAAGCTGCTCCCCCAGCGAGCAGCATCCTCGGGGTGCAGGCAGCTGCCTGTGGCAGGGGGAAGATGCTGCCATGTTGTGCAGACCTCACCTCTTCCTCAGGCAGGGACTGGCTGCTCCCATCCAGAGCCAGCCCCTGATGTTCCACGTCAGATCGGCTGCATTGCGATGGCTCTGGAAAGCAGCACGTGGGGAAGCCAGGCTGGGTTTTCCATGGACCAAGGCAGGAGGAGGAGGGTGAGATGCATCCAGAGGTTGGTGCTAGGAACCAACCCCAACCAGTGGGGTTCTGCTGGGGACAGACCCAGCCACTGTCTCACCAAAACCTGTTTGGTGCGAAGATGCTGCTTTGAATGGCACAGGGACTCCTGGAGAAGGGGGTTTGGGGTGGCTCCAAGGGATTTGCACCCACTGAGATCTCCACAGAGATGAGGAGAAAGGGCCACCCTGGCAGCAGCAGAGCACCAAGGCAGGAGGGGAAGATGGGTCGAGGTGATTGTACCTAACCCATAAGCAGGTGATGGAAAACACCTATGGAGACACTTGCAGACCACCCAGTGCTCTCCTCATCAGCCTCAAGGCTGATGGAGATTCTCTGGGGTCACACTTATGGTATTCCTAGGGAATAAGCCACCTTCCTCCCCTCTCCCAGCTGGATCACCAGGAAGGTGAGGCTCATCATCTTGGATGGGCATGGTCCAGTTCCCTCTGGGCCCTGGATGGGGCCTTGACAACCTCATCTAATGGAAGGTGTCCCTGCCCATGGGGTAGGGATCCATTGGTCCCCATGAACTGGGGTCCAATGCTGATCCCAGTATTCCAGGAATAATCTCAAGTAGGGCCAATAATAACTTCCCTGAGCCCCTGCTATGGTTCATCTGTTGCGCTCCATATGTGCAAGAGCTCACTGCTGGTTTGTGCTGCATGAGGCAGGGCCAAAAGGAGAAGGAAGCCCCAAGCCCATATTGCATGCCATTTAGTGAGGAACTTGCCTGAGGTTTTGCATTTGGGAAGCCCCAGGGCTTAAAGTGAGAACAGAATTGGTGCTCGTGCAAGTTCTGATCCCTAAGGAAGCTCCATCTGCAGGAGGTGCCAAGCTCAATCTCAGCTGTCACTGAAGAAAAAGGGTCTTGGGTTGGATTCACTTGGACAGAAACGTCACCTCTTCAGGCTCAAGCACAGATGGCAAAACACATCAACCCCGTTTCCCCGTGACTTTTACTAATGCTGTCTGAAATGATCTTTAAGCAAATCTGATGCTATCAGTCAGATGGACCAGGGTTTTTTGTTTGACTGGAAGTGGCAGCACTGTGTTTGCGGCTCAGAACCAGACTGACGTGGGCCTGGGGACCAGGAGGAGTTGGGGGGGAAGGGAACTGACAGGGTTTGGAGATGGAAAACCTGCCAAAACCGACAGCATGTTTCTAAATTGTAAATGCTGCATTTCCTGAGATGAGTGAACTCAGGGAACTATCGCAGAGAGAGAGAGCATCTTCCATGGCATGGGCCTCATGGGAAGAAGGTCCCTATGCTGGGGCTTCAGGCATGGCTCTGCCCCATTGCATTTGCCCATGAAGGGTCCATCATGAAGGGACCAACATGGGGACAGGAGCAGGGGAGGTGTAAGGAAACCCTCCTGAAGCCTTCAAGTGACTGAAAAGCTGATGGGCCAGGAGGGCAGTTTGAGTTCCCTCTTGGGTTTTGTCAAGAACAGAAGATGAACCCAAGGACTTGCTTTGATAACCCCTTGACAACTTGCTTTGAGCAAAAGAGACCTCTGGGTCCCTCCTAGAATCATAGAATAGTTAGGGTTGGAAAGGACCTTAAGATCATCTAGTTCCAACCCCCCTGCCATAAGCAGGGACACCCTGCCACACTCTCCAGCCCAAGTGGTCTAGGACACCTTTGCTTGGGCAGGTCCATGGTCATCTCCTCAGGCTGTGGGTGCATCCATGCCATCCCTGTCATTTGGAAATGCTTCTTCATCCTCTGCTATGCAAAGGATGTGCTGTGGATCGTGCTGCTCTGCCTCCTGGGGATGGACCTTCTGGGAGATGGGGACTCTGATGCAGATTCTGCCTCCTCCCTCTGTCACAGGGCACTTTGCAAGAGGAAAAACGCGTTTGTTTGGCCATGGAAAGGTACAGCTTGTGTTACAGCAAGGGCACAGGGAAGAGAAGGAACATGGAGTGCAGGCAGGGAGTGGGAGCACTGTCCCATCCACTTCACATGGCTTCTGCGACCTTGCCAGGGCTCCTGCCCTTGCTGGCATGATCCTGCTTCCCTCTGTGCCAGTGCTGGCTGAGCTAATACAGGGGAAAATAACCTTGGAAAAAGAGCTTTGTGTTCACCCAAATCAGCTCCATGCAATGGCTGTTTGCATGGTCAGAGTCAGCGCCCTGCTGCATGGGAAGGGACCATATCCCAGGGGCTAGGGAAGGCTGGGTCCTGCCTTGTCCAAATGAGAGGTGTTTAAATTGCCAGAAGACTGAGTGTATGGTGCTGAGGGGAAAGGGGAAGCAATCTGTCCACAAGTCCCCCAGCATCTATTAGCAGCGATCCAAATGATTCCTTACCCCAGCCCAGCTTCCAGTGCTATGAGCTGATGTTGCTTAACCTGCCATGGACCTGCCTTGAAGGTTGATCTCTTTGCTACCTCTTGCTTGGTTATTAATGAAGATGAGGGTCCTGGGATGCCGGGTGCTGGTGTCTGCCTGGGTGCGGAGGCACGGTTCCACCCGGATGTCTCAGGAACTGCTTGTCCTGACCATATACATGGGCAGATCTGGGATGGGGCTCTGCTGATTCTACTCCGAGGAACAGGAGGGAAGGAAGCAATTTCTGTCAGTGTAGTAGGAAAGTCCCTCAGCCTAATTGCTGGAAGCGGCTGGGGAAGCTGGCGGGCTATAATCAGCGCGGTGACTTTCTTCCTGCCCATCAACAATGCCTGAGCTCCTCCTCAGTGCAGCTCGGGTGCAGCCTGGTGCAAGGAGGCAGCAGCCTCACCTGCAGCTCAATCCCACCAGCCAGGAGCAGCACAGCTCTCTCTGGTACCCTGCTGGGGAGGAAGACACAGAGCAAAGGTCCAGCTCCTTCCTGAGCTGCAGGCTGGGCAGGAGGAGGGCGGATCAGAGGGGATCAGCCTCCACCTTTGATGGAATCCCTCATAAAGGCTCTGACTTCATTCAGTTCAATTAATGGCAGCTCTGTGCAGCTCCAGGTAAACACTGGGAAGGTCTCCAAGTACTCATGCATGGCTCAGACAGAGACAGCTGTGA
This sequence comes from Agapornis roseicollis, assembly GCA_002631895.1. NCBI lineage: Eukaryota > Metazoa > Chordata > Aves > Psittaciformes > Psittacidae > Agapornis > Agapornis roseicollis. The sequence continues at coordinate 78,389 of NDXB01010971.1, read as the reverse complement.
AGAAAAAGGTTTAGTCCCTTAGGGGCAGGATCCCATTAAGATGGAATTCAAAGAGTTTCATTCTGATGCAGGTAACAAACACAGGCAAATGTGGTAATTCCCCTAAATGGGAATGAAAAGCTTTAGGCCTGGCTGAACTAAAGAATGAGGCTGCATATAGACCGAGAGCCGGTGAGGACTCATTCAGAACCTCCCAAGGCCAGAGGGGTCCTTGTCTGGGCTCTAATGAGAGCTGGATTGCACCTCTCTCAGCATCCAGCCATCCTGAACACAAAGCAACAGCCAGTGTTGCGATGTTGATGAGCTGTGTCCAGTCTGTGGTCATGGTGAAGGTGAAGAGGCTGAGCCACAGTGAAGTAGTTAAAAGCTTGTACATGAGGGATCATGGCTAGGGGGAGGATGGAGCAGACGTGATGGGGGAGATCTGTCTCTTCCCAGTGAACACAGGCTGCAGGGCACAGCATGGGGGTTACAAGAGCAAAGCATGTCAGGAGAGAGCGCCTGGGAGTCTGGGTAGAAACCTCCATCCCATGGATGGTTACTCTGGCTGGCATTCTGCAGTGGTCCAAGATGTCCTAGCAGCAGCTGGGAGCAGTGGCTGCAATGGGCAGCCACCTCTGGTTCCTCCCCATCACAGCTGCTGTCCCAGGGTAGTGACCCTGATGCTCCTGCACCCAACCAAACAACAAGGAGGGCAAGCAGGAGAGGACTGTGCTTTGCAGGATGGGACTGATAGATTCCCCCTTGTTTTTTCTCCACCCAGTTATCATAACTGAGATGCCTTCTCACAGCTGTCCTACAGGACATGTCTCTCCAGGCTGCAGAGGAACCAATGGATGCCACCAGCTTGGGACAGATCCGTGTGTCCCTGGGCCAATTGGTTGGTTGATGTCTGAGGATGGTCTTTGTGCTGTGCTTCAGGCATGTCTCTGTATTGCAATGCATGGCTGTGTCTTGTCCTAAGGACCAGAGACCAGCTCTGTGCCTGGGCAGATGTGGCCCAGGGCTGAATGACGCCCTGGATGACTCCATTGGGACATTAAGCCAAGATGTGAAGGATCTGTCCTCGGGAAACAGTGGATGGGTTAAGCAATGCCCTGTTGTGACCATCTGACCTGAGGCCTGCCATGGACTGGCTTTAGCAAGGAAGTGTCGAGAAGTGGTGTGGTTGTGCCTCAGGTGGATTCTTCAGTGGCACAGTGAGGGTGCTTCTTTAGAAGAGCTCAGAGAACCGGTGGTGGCATCAGGCAGCCCCACTGCTCAGTGGCTCCAGATGACCAACACAGGCAGGAAAGCCGGGGTTTCCATGCCATGTCCCAGACAGCAGCCACCCTCGCCTTCAGGTGTCCTCAGAGGCAGCTCACCATGTACTGCTGCTGCTTTGCAGAGGTTCTGGGCCCACATCCATCACCTTTGCTGCACAGCATGGAGGGATGGAGGCAGTTACATTCCCACCTACCCACACATGCTGCTTAGCCCAGTGGTGGGGATACAGAGGGGCTGAATCCATCCCTTGCGTGGTTTGGAAGGTGGTTTTAAATAGAGGAGCCCTGGCTGCAGAGGGATCTCTTAGCTCTTATGGGGCCAGCTCAGTGATGATGAGCAGGTGGTGCAGATGCCTCTGCATGTTGGTATCCGTGTGCTAGCCTGAGCAAAAGCAGAGCAGGGAGTCAGTAGGATTTATCTCGTCTGCGTCCAACTAGGGCAGAGTGCAGCAGGGAGCGGTCATGGTTCTCCTGTGCTGGGTGTATTCTCCTTCTTCCCTTACAGCAATGAAGACCTCTTTGTCACTACAGCTCTGGTACTGTGATACGTGGGTTTCAGAGGTGCTGGGGGCCCAGAGCCACAGGGCTCTAAGCTCCACGAGATGAGCATCACTGCTCCTTTCTCTCTTTCAATGCCATCTGAAGGGATGCAGCAGCTTCAGTGTTACTTGCAGAGCGAGGACCTGCAGGATCCTAATGGGGCAGCTGGTGGAGGAGCCACTATGGCATGGTCTTGCTGCTGGGAGCATGGTGCCAAGCTGAGAGCACGCTTGCTGTGTGCTCCAAGCAGCTCGGGCAGTCTCATGTGTGTTGCTTTGTGTTTGTAAGTTGGGTTGTTTTCCTGCTGTTCCCTTCGAGCCAGTTGGTGCTTGTGTGTTAGATGCGATAAGACAGAGATTTCCAAGCCCTCTACAATCAGGGCCAGTGTAATCCATGGGAAAAGATTGCAGGAGGGTGGGTATGGCAGCTGCTGCTCCCTGCCTTTCAAGGGAGGGTTCATCTCATTGCTGCTCACCACTGTGGAGTGGAGCTGCTGCACACTCATCCCACGGGCACATCCCTGCCATGGCAGCTCGGCTCCCAGGGAAGGCAGGGAGCATTTTCCTGTCTCTGTCTGGGTAGGGCAGAGGTGACATTTGGTTCTGGGAACGACCAGGTGCTCCCTGTTTGCTTGGACCTGCCCCTTTGGCAAGTGCTGGGGGAAAACAGTTGAGCTTACAGAATGTGCTCTTGTTCCTGGGTCACAGGACCCCTAATTCAGCTGGAGGAAGCAGCTCCCTCCTGCACAGCAGAGACAATAGGCATCCAGTCCCCACAGGGGTGTCTGAAGTCCTAATTGATGCCCAGCTCTGCAGGTCCAGCTTCCTGGAAGAGGGCTGGCACTAGTGCAGAAACAAGGATGCTCCCTTCTCACTGCACCCTGCCAATGGAATCACGCCAAGGGGAGCACAACCCCATTGTGGCAGCTTAGACCCTCTGCCCGACTGTGGGCAGCAGTACACCACGGGCAATGGGAAGGGAACAGGGACCTGTAAAGGGATGTGATGGAATATTTCATGATATGAGTCCCCGTGCTGTCCCTGCTGCACTGTGCCCACATTCATCCCTGTGGCACTGCAGGCATTTGGTGAAGTATGGAAGGTGGCTCTGCAAGCAATCAGCTCCCAGATTTTTGCTTAAGGTCTGATCCTTTTTGCAGTCCATTTAGAAGGAGCTCCACTGGAGCAGGGTCTTGTGGCCCTGAAGGCCCCAGCTTCCCTGTGGATTACTGGCCCTGAAGGCTCAACTCTGCAACTCTCTGATCTCAAGGGGATTCTTGTCCTAAACTGTTCAAGGCTGGTTTTGGGACATGCTGTTGGGAGCAGGGGTGAGGGTGGGAAAACCCAGCTCTTCCTCTTGGCTCTCTCTAGGTGCCTGTAGATGAGTGATGGATCATTAAGGTCACGAGCTGCTCTGGAACACACAGAGTGGTTCTGCCATTGCTAGAGCATGAGTCTACGTCTGAGCTATGGAAACACAGAGGAATTAGCTGTAAATATACAGTGGAACCCAAGGAAACCTGTAATTAAATGTTAAAGAGTTGTAATTAATGCTGCCTATATGAGTACCTCAGCTTCTTGTGGAATCCAGGCATTCCCTGCTGCTCCCTGTTTCCACAGGGCAGTGGGGCAGCAAACGGACAGCACCAGTGCTTATACCCACTGTGGTCCAGCAGAGAGCCACTCAGACACGAGCGACAGCAACCTGCTTGTACGTTGGTCCTCAGGATGTGTCTGGGTTTCATCTGCTTCATCTCTCCATGGGGAGATGGGGAATGGGTGTGCTGGTGTTGTGGTTTAAGCCCAGCCTGTTGCTCAGGAGCCACGCAGCTGTTCGCTCATTCCCCTCTTCCTCCCCCTGCTCCTGGAGGGATGGGGAGGAGAATCAGAAGAATGTAACTCCCACGGGTTGAGATAAGAGCAGTCCAGTAACTAAGATATAACACAAACCACTACTGCTGCCACCAATAATAATGGGAGGGGAAATGACAAGGGGAAAGAATACAACCACTCACCACCCACCAACCGATACCCAGCCCTGCCGAGCAGTGATCTAGCCCTTCCAGGTAACTGCCTCCTGTTTCTATACTGGGCATGACGTGCTGTGCTATGGAATACTTCTTTGGTTAGTTTGCTGTCCTGTCTCTGCTTCCTCCCGGCTTCCCCTCCTCCCTGGCAGAGCATGAGACTCACAAAGTCTTTGGTCAGAATTAACATTACTGAGCAGTAACTAAAAGCATCGGTGTTATCAGCGCTGTTCCCAGGCTGAAAGTCAAAACCACAGCACTGCACCAGCTACTAAGGAGAAGAAAAATGACTGCTACTGCTGAACCCAGGACAGCTGGGCTCTAACTGGACACCGGTGTCAAGAGCAGCTCAGACACCTATCTCTAAAGAGCAGATCTGGACTATGCTCTGGAGGTAGAGCTGTGATGGGGAAAGGACATCAGGAGGAGTCAAGTGATCTCCTCCTCTCTGGTGCTGTGTGAGGGGTTTGTCCCAGGGGAGCATGCTCTGAAGATCAGCTGCAGGAAGGAGCTGTGCTTTGATGCTGCCTGTATCAGCTTCTTCATGCATCCGTGTTGCTTTGCAGTTGACCTGTGAAATGCTGGGGAAGAGGATGGGTGCTCTGGATGGGTGCTAAGGGCTGGATGAGACTTTAGTGCAGTCACTTGGAAACCAGCGTTAACCCAGGCTGTAAAACTGTACTTACGAATGTGGGTAAATAGAACCAGCTCCATCTGGGATAACAAGGTCTGCAACTGGCTCCTTCTCACGCAACAAATCAAGGACCCTCCGCAGGACCCAGGTATCGTGGTGGCCAGTTCTGCATCACAGTCATGGGATGCACTTAGCTCTTATGCAGGTTGATTTTTGGAGGCATATTAACCTCCGCATGAAACTCCATGATCCTTGTCCTCATTGTTGGTGCCCACCAGCAGTGTGCTCTGTGTAAACACAGAATGCTGGTGCCTTTTTCCTCTCCTGTTAAGGTGGAAAGGGGCCATGGAATGCACGTTTCAATCTCAAGGTAGTGAATGGGACTTTTCTTGCTTTGCACACAGGAGTGTGACTCCTGGACCAAGATAGGATCTGTCTCAAGCACACATGGATTGCCCTCTGCTAAATGACCCATCCTGTCAGATTTCTGTTCTTGCCTGAACAATCTCCTATCTGAAGTGATTTGGACGCCTTCCATTTGAACTCAGACCTCCTTCCACCCAAAACAAGAGCACAAACTTGCTTCTTCAACAGGAGCCAAAACCTTCTTGCCACGCTGCCAAGGACTTCTTCAAGCATCCAGGATTAAATCAGTCTCTTTTCCTTGCCTGTTGTCTGTCTTGGCAATGTTTCCCAGAAGCTGCTGTTTCAGGGCTGCTGCCTGTACAGAATTAGCTCTTGAGATCATATGTTCGGGTGCACTTTAAGCAGTGTCAGTAGCGCTGCTCCTGCCCATGTGTGTGAGTGCTGCAGCAGGTGTTTGGTTAATATGGCCCTTGTTGTAAAACTGGGATTTCTGTCAAGTTCCTGCTGTTCTGTTTAAAGGAAGCTTCTCCTGGGATCGTTCATCTGTTTGACCTTCAGTGCTTGCTTTGTTGGGATAAGCCCAGATTGGATCCAGTGATACTGATGGCTTTGCATGCATGTCCTTTCCTCTCCCAGGCATTCTTTGTGGCTTGAATGGGAGCACCCAAAGGCACTGAGAAGTCACTTGTGTAATGGATGCTGTAACAATGAGCCATTAGCACTCTGGAATAGGGCTGCAAGTCAAGACTCTGCAAATGATGAATTGCAATGTTGGAAACACCCCCCTTTTGTTGCACTTTGGAATTCCAGGTGATACTGGGGCTTTCCCTGCTGTCTGTACCCAGGAAAACACCATATGATTTGTTTAACGGGAATTTGGGCCAAAATGTTCAAACCCAGAATAACCAAGGGTCCTTCTTCTTTGTCTCCAGGCTGTGAAAAATGCACCCTTTTAAGAATCAATAAATCTGTATGCAGATTCCCAGCACATGAATAATTCAGGGCTATGAGAAAGGCGAAACACTATAGTGGTTTGATTAAGCAGTTGTTTTAAATAAGCAAAATTAGTTGTTAATGAGACCCCTCTGCATATTTAGGGAGACTGAATAATTTATTAAGAGCCAAGAAGTGAAGGCTGGAGAAGGGAGGAGAAAGCCAAGCAGCTCTTTGGAGATTGATTGTGTAACTGCTTGGGGGAGAAGAGGGCACAAATTAACCCCTTTTGGAATGAAGCACAACCGATGCACAGAGCAGAGAGAGCAGGTGATGTCCTGGCACTGAGTGCAGACACTTGCACAATGGGGCTGTGAATGAAGGGGAATCGTTACCTGGCATCCCAAATGTCAGGCAGTGCAGGGCCCTGCAGCCCAGGAGCATCCATTTCTTCCCAGTGTATAATGAATCAGGAGTCTGAGGAAGAGAGCACATTTCCCAAGGCCCCAGGTCATAAGTGTTGGACAGGAGAGGGGCTGCCCCAGGATGGGAGAGGGAAAAAACCCCAAACAAACAGGAAAAGGATTCTACCCACCTTCTTGTTACAAAATTCCCCTGGATTTTCTCCCAATGAGGGCTGATTATTCCCAGTGAAGCTCTTCTGTGTCAGCATCTGTGCACATCCTGATGCCTTTGTCTCCCACGCTGAGGGAGATGTGTCCCTACACTGGGAGCTGCAGGCAGACTGCATCACGCTGCTCTTCAGTGTCCAGGCAGAGCCTTGATGCAGCTTTCCTGTGCCAGGTCTGATAGCTCCAATGTCCTTTCCCCCTTTCCCATTGAAGCTGCCTGCACCTTGGAAACCAATGCAGGGTTTTCCACATGTTGTTCCAGGCAAAGCGCACCAGGGGAGAGAAATAGGTGCAGAAACTTGGGGAGAGGCCAGGTAAGTGACCTAGTAAGAGGTAATGCTTATAGAAGCTGCAGGGAACACAGAGGCTGGTGAAGATGTGGCTTCTCCATATGGGCATGGGCTTCATGTGGCTGAACTAGTGGATGATCTTGATTTGTATGGTTGTTTAGGCATCCTCTGAGCATATGTGACCCCTGGATGATGATCAGGGCTATGAGAAAGGTGAAGCATTATAGTGGTTTGATTACACAGTTGTTTTAAATAAGCAAAATTAGTTGTTAATGAGACCCTTCTGTGTATTTAGGAAAGCTGAATAATTTATTAAGAGCCAAGAAGTGAAGGTTGGAGGAGGGAGTTTAAAGAGAGTTCTTTGACCCTGGGGATTTGTCCAGTTCCTTTGTGTGTGATGAAGGTGCTGGAAGAGATTCAGATGCTGCTCCTTTGAAGTGGGTTTTCCCTAAAGAGACAAGAATAACCCATGGACCTGTTGAGCTCCCAGCAGGATCAATTTGGTGCTCAGAGCCAGGTAGGTTTGCCATGTGGGTGAGGGTCACAATGGGCAGCCTGTGTGGCTGTTCTGCTTTGGGTTGGGAAGCTTTGCTGTGTCAGCTGGAGAGGAAGCAAGGAAGTGAGATGGAAGTGCTGGGTCCTGGCTCATGTCCTGCTGCTCTCAGTGGATACAGCAGCCCCATGGTCCTTGCCCTGGGAGCGGGTGTAGGGAGGTCCCTGGGGCTCCTGTGGGAGTTTGCTTTGGGACCTTCAACCAGGAGCCTCTCCTCTGCACAGGCTTCAGTGACCTGAGCATCAATTGGTACCCGCACAGGAGCTGCCCTCCTGCCAGTGGCTCTGCCAGGGCACATCCCCATGCTGGAGCTGAGGGTGCTCACAGCACAAGAGGGGCAGTTGCTGGACCTTGCTCCTGCCCCTGAGGAGTGTGTGCAGCAACATCCCATGGCTCCAGGGCTGGTGCTGGGCATGTGCCTGGGGGGGCAGAGGTGCTCTTGGCCCTGGTGAGGCTGGTGGGACACGGGACACTCGGTTTGCATTGGAGATGATAGGAAAGGAAACTGTTTTCCGAGAGAGGTGATGTTGGACTGAGGCTAAATGGATTTCCATAAATATTTGAGCAAGGCTGAATTATTTATGAGCCTCCGGTGACACAAGAGAAGGAACCGATGGAATCATCTGTGAATTTTCCAGATGATTTGGTTTAAAAATGCTGCTCGTTATTATTGATGTGGGTCAGATCCCCCCTCGCTCCTGGCCAGGCCTTGCATGAGCCACAGCAACACAGAGGCGATAGACAAATCTCTCCCTTTATCTACCCTAATCTGCCAGTCAGGAAGTGAGCAGCAGCCTTGCTGTTTGAGTTCCCAGGAGGACTAAGACCAGAAGCCTTTGTCATTCAGATGGACATGGAGGAAAAAATGGGAAGGAAGGGAGGAAAGGGAAAGGAAAAAGAAGGAAGGAAGAAGGGGAGGAAGAAAGGAAAGGAAAAATTTATGGGAAGGAAAGAAATGAAAGGAGACAGAGGGACAGAGAAAGCCTTCATCTTCTGGTTAGAGAATCAATCATAGAATAGCAGTTGGAAGGGACCTCAAGGATCAACTGATCCAACCTTTAAAAGGGTGGCTTTGGAAGAGGTTTTAGGAAAGGGGTTTCTCAGCTAGGCAGGGATCCCTTCTGGTTTATCAGTCTTCACACTCCCTCATTGCAGAGATGGGGTCATAGCCCAGTCAAAGACCTGTTGCTCTTCATCACAGCAGCTATGTGCAGCCTTCAGGCAGGATCCTGTGGACGTGGGAGGCTGAACTGGGTAGCGAGAGGAAGGATTTGCTGTGGAACTGCTGCAGCAGCCTCTGGAGCAGAAAGCCCCTGCTCTCTGAGCAGGGACGAGGGTGTTGGAGCAAACCTCCTGGGGTCTCCAAGTACGAGGCATACAAGGAAGCCTCTTCTGTGACCTTAGAGCTTCACATAAACTCCTCACTCAGCTTCTGATGGATGCTACAAGGACAAAGAGCAAGTTCCCAGTTCCCTGGATTTGCCTGTGGATGCACAAACATCTCTGCAGAGGGATGCAGTTGTGTGCATGGGGGTCAGCTCTTGCTGGGGTGATGTGCAGAGCAGAGCTGGGTTGGGCAGCCTCCCCCAGGCTGCTCTCCCAGCCCAAGCCCTGGGATGCTGCTCCCAAGCTGGCATTTCCCTGCTGCTGTGGCTCTCTGGGTGCTGGCTGTGGGAATGGCCCAGCTGTGTGTGCTCTGTAAGCAAAGGCAGAAGGGCTGTTTTCACCCTGTGCCCTTGGATGGCCGCCTCCTACCTAGCTAATCATTAGCCAGGTTAAACACAGCAGAGTGTGGCTGTTCCAAAGTGTTTCTCCATACCTAGGACTCGTGGCTCCTGCAGAGCTGGAGTGGAAGCAGCTCCTCACCTCCCAGCCCTACCTGCAGTAATACCTGTCTCCATCCCTCCCATGGCCTGAGGCCAACCAATCCCACACCATCACTCACAGCATAATCAGGGCTTTTTCCTCTGCTACAGCAAGAAACTCTTCAGGGTCCTCTAGAGCCTTTTGTGACCCTTTTGTCTTGGCTCAAAGCCCTTGGTGTAGTGGCACTCTCCATGTCCCACAGGCAGCGCTGAGCCCTGGTTCTCATTGACACAGGCACCATCCTTCTGCAAGGGCCCAGGAAGCACAGGCAGAACAGGCATTGAGGGGAACAGGACATGGCTTGGAGTTACTTAAGGTGTCACCTGAGGTAACTGCAGGGTTAGGGACAGCTGCAGAGGTCAGATGCACCCCTGGGCTCTGATGCTGTAAAGATGCTGGTGGGCAGCAAAGCTGTGATCGGAGCTGGGTGAGGTGATGCTGGGGGTCTGCTTGGCAACCATGTGCTAAAGAAGAAGTTGTGGCTGCCCCATCCCTGGCAGTGTTCAAGGCCAGGTTGGACACAGGGGCTTGGAGCAAGCTGCTCCAGTGGAAGGAGTCCCTGCCCATGGGACTGGATGAGTTTTATGGTCCCTTCCAACCCAAACCATCACTGCTGGGAATCCAGGGAAACTGGTGACATTTGGGGCTTTTCCTAGAATCATCGAATAGTTTGGGTTGGAAAGGACCTTAAGATCATCCAGTTCCAACCCCCCTGCCATAAGCAGGGACACCTCACACTAAACCATGCCACCCAGGGCTTCATCCAATCTGACCTTGAACACTGCCAGGGATGGAGCACTCACAACTTCCTTGGGCAACCCATTCCATTTTCCTCTTCCACAGGGGCTTCCCCACCGTCTGCCTGGGGCCGCTTCAGGCCGGATCTCCTTCTGGGAAGCGCCTGTGTCATCTCAGGCCATCTGTGCTCCCAGGAAACAGGAGCTGCAGCTTCCCTCTTTGTGGCAGCCAGGGCAGCCTTGTCCTCTCTGCCCCTTCTATCCGGAGGGTCCCCGGGTCAGCGCCGCGCTGTCCCTGGGGGCCGCTCCGCACTTGGGCTGCCGGCTGCTCCGTGCCTTTGTGCTCCAAAGGAAGCAGGTGGATCCAGGGGATCCCAGTCACAGCACAGAGACAGCCCTGCTCCAAAGTCCAGCACTGCTGCTTCCAGCACCCCCCGGGCACGTTCCCAGTGGGAAGAGCAGAGGGGGTGAACCTGATTTATCTTCTCTCATCTCAAAGACTTCGGTGCATTCGGGATGGAGCTGGGGAAGGGATGCTCGGCCATGGGCTGCTGTGCCTTTGGCTCTGGCTCGCAGTGGACGTCTGTCAGTGTCACATGAGCTGTCAGGAGACAGATGGCATTTCCCTGCCTGGCTGGAAGTTGCCCCTTTTTTTTCTTTCTCCCCCCCCCCCCTTTCTTCTTTCTTTTCTTTCTTTTTCTGTTGTGTTTTTGTGCTCAAAGGGAATGGGGGGAGATGGAGAGGGGGTGCTTGCCTTTGAGCTGTTCTTAGTGCCAGCAGAGATGAGCTCCTTGTGGCTGGGCTCTCTGCCTGCTTCACAGCCCAGCAGTGGGACTGGCTGGTGGGGCTGGATGCTGTGTGTTGAATGCTGGGTGCTGGGTGCAGGGTGCTGGTGCTGTGGGTGATGGATTCTGAGTGCTGGATGCTGTGTGTTGGATGCTGGGTGCTGGTGTTGTGGGTGCTGGATGCTGTGTGTTGAGTGCAGGGTGCTGGTGCTGTGGGTGATGGATTCTGGGTGCTGAGTGCTGGAAGCATCAGTAAAGCTAGAAGATGACTATTGGCCTTCCTAAAATAATCTTGACCTCAAGACTTCTCAGGCCAAGGACGTTCCCTACCCCTTGGCTTGTGAGGAAGATGCCTGAGGGCCTGCAAAGCAGTACAAATGCCTTCCCATGCAGGTGTGAATTGCGGGGTGGGGGGATGGCCCTGGACAAAGGTGCAGGAAGCAAAGACAAAAAGAGTTGGGATGCAATCCTATTTCCTTACAAAAAGAAGTGATTTGTGCTCAGTCACTTGCTCCCACTCAGTGATTTGTGACAGCTACAGAAACATAAAGATCTTGAAAGGAATTGAGACCTCGTCTGGCCCTTCTGCCCAAAATGTGTTTAAGTACTGAAAAGTAATTGTATTATTGAGACAGAGACTTCAATGAATTAAATTTACTGTGTGGTGCTTTAGTTTGAAATGAAGACACCTTCAGTTTCCAGGCTTTCTGGTAGTGCTCAAACAAAACCTTTCTGTTCAGTTGGAATTCCGTATTTCCTGGTTCCCCTTAGGGCTTCATTTAACCGAGGGTTCTTTAAACGTTTTTGCATCCAGGGTATCTGAAACGAGCGGGTTTTCTCCTCCAGGCTGCAGACAAGGAGCCGCATCCCTGCACAGATGTGTCCAGATGCAAGTTTCCCACCCAGACCTGGGTCAGAGGCTTTGAATCAGTGCAGGAAATGTTCCCCTTTGAATCCTCCCTTCACATCAGTCACCTGGATGTGACATTGGCAGCCTCAGTGCCTGAGAGCTGGTCCCTCTGCCAGGGTGCAAGAGGAGTTGATGAATTCATTCATTTGGAGCTGATGGCAATTACATAGAATCTGCAGCATCCTCGTGGGCCCCCCTGCTGCCTGCACAGCACTTGCCTCCTCCTCATCTCTCTGCCATCAGATCTGCATGCACAGATATTAATGTAATTCCAAATACAAGCATTACCACTCACTCGGAATTTATTATGTGGAGTAACCTCAGTGAAGGGGTGATAGGAGCTGCACGCTGCTTTACTGGACACAAAGTACAAGAACTGCTTTATTAATTATGACTTATATGTCTATTTGCATTTCCAGTTCAAGGCTTTCACTCATTATGTGGTTGTAGGTATTAAAAGTTACTCTCTGAGAATGAAAGCAGTGATTCACAGCTCTCCTTTGCTGATGTTTCGGCTCCCTCATGGGGGTGAAGAACCAGCTCATTGCTAAGAAAGACCATGAATGTGGAGCTGGCTTTAGAGCCGTGCCCAAGGAACGGCCTCTCCGGGAAGGAGCAGAAAACAAACACAATAAGAGGCATTTCCAGAAGGTGCTGGGGATAAGTCTTGGCAAGGGAAAACCCCAGAGGTGTTTGAGATTCTCTGGGGTTTCAGCAATGTTTCCTGCTCGATTGAGCCTGTGGGGAAAAGAACTTGGGGTGAAGCAAGGGTTTCTTCAGCCCCTCGCAGCTGCCTTCTCCCCTGGTGTCTTCTCTCTTTTTGGGACTTGCTTGCTCCAGATCTGGATGGGAGAGGGACCTCTGAGTAGCTGGGCCTTGTGTTCTCATCCCATAAGGCTCATTGCCTGTGGGCAATGAATGGGGATGCTCTGATTTCCTTCAGTTGCCTCTCGTGCTTTGGGCTTTCTGCTGTGGTGTTGTCCATGCTGGGAGGTAAACACCAGAACAGCAATGCTGCTGCCTCTGCCAAAACTTCCTTTCATGCTCTGCTTCGTCCTGCTGCCAGAGAAAACCCTGAGCATGCCTAAGGCTGAGCTCACCACCTATCAGTCCATCAGCACTGTCCTGTGGTTTCTGTGGGCTCCTCATCCGTCCAGATGCAAGTGTACTGCATCAAGGAGCCACACCATGGGCTTTCCAGCACGTCCACAGTGATCGCACAGCTCCTGACACGGCAGAGCTCTGCTTTACTGCCCAGAGACATCTCCGGCATCAGGAGGCACCGTACCCATCTCCAGCGCAGTCTGTGACAGGATGCTGCAGGGAAGGGGGAGCTGCTCCAGACGCTGTTCCCTTAAACAGCAACTCTGTGCCCTTCTCTCTGTTGCCACAACAGGAATCTGTCTTGTGTCCTGATAAAGAGCTTGCTGCTCTCCACCTCCTGCTACCCAGAGAGTGGCTTTTCTGCCTGCATTCCTGCATCCCACAGAGGCCAGTGCCACTGGGAATGGCACTCAGTTTTTTGGCCTGGCCTCTGGGGACACTGGACATCAAGATGCATGCAGAGGCCTATGGAAAGCACTCCAGGTTTGATTTATTTCCCCTCAAATAGGTAACCACAGTGGAAAGCTGAGACCTGGCCATGAGAACAGTGAAGTGGTTATTCCTGGTTTTGGGATCACCCATTCACTGTGAGCAAAGTGGCTTTTGAGGTTGATAGCTGAGAGTGTTTCTGTGGCACCAGCTCTGTCAGAAATTCATCTGGAAGCACTTTTCCATGGTCTCACCCAATCTCTTAATCTCCTTGAGCAGCACCATGCTAGTCTGACAAATTCCCTTTCCATAAGGCCATGTAATTGGTCTTAATTGCATTGTTCTGGTTTAATTCCTTGCTGACAGAGGGGTGCATCATTGTTCCTTCACCTGGCATCAAAGCCAGGCAGATGAGCCTGCAAGTGCATCTGAGTCATTATTCCTCCCGTTTATAAATGTGCCCACCACAAACTTCACCTTCTCTTTGTGAACTCCCCAGAGTGCAGGAGTTGACAGCAGCTGCACAGCTCCTTGTCCAGCTTCATACACATTAAATGGAAAACATTTGGTGTCTGTGGCTCTGGAGCTCAAACCAGATATGGGCCAGCATCTTCTCTACCTGTCAGCCTGGGATCTTAGCGCCAACCTGTGCCCTCTGCTTCTCTTGCATCGTTGTGGCAGTAAAGATGTTGCAGGTCACATTGCATCCTTATCTTCAGAGCATGCCCTCGGTGACAAAGAGCCAGCTCACTCATCTTTAGCTGACCACACAGGTCCAATTGCACCTGGAGCATGGCAAAGGTGCTGCTGATGGACAGGGAGGAGGAAGCCAGCCCATTCCCCCTTGGATGTGTGAGCCCTGCAGAGCCCTGTTACAGAGCATGACAGACAGCTGAGGGCTGGAGGGGAGCAGGTCTTTAGGACAAGAACAAGCCAAGTTTGCCCTTTCCCTGGCTTGTAATTTAACATGGTGTGGTTTGGTGTCTATGAGCTGATGCCAGCACCCAGACTGTATGAGTAAGTGCAGCTTCAATTATAACCTTGGTTATACACTACTGAATCACTGTCCTGTGGAGCCCAAGTTTTATTTCCCTGGCCTCAGACCAGATGTGTTCCTGGTTTTTAATGGGAAATTGGAGGGAAGTCTCATCCGCTGTGACTGAGCTGTGCAAGAGGATGGGTGTGAGTGAGGAGAAAGGGGAGCAGAGTGGCTTGGGAACAGCAGGCACATGCCTGTGTACTGATGTCCAGCAGTGCTGGCTCTTCCACCCTCCCATTGCAAGAGACCTGGCTGCACAATAACAGGGAAGGGACTTTGCTTGTGCACATCATGAACTGAGCTGGATGGGACACAACTACCTCAGTGCTCAGGCTGCAGGATGTGCCAAGAGCTGGAGGGATGCCTGCGTGTATCAGGAGGTGAATAACCCCCAGTGGGCTCTGCAAAGCAGCTCTTCCCTTGTGCATTCCCATTTTGGAGGGATAGAGAGCATTAGCTCTGATTGGGGTACTTTTGTGGGGCTGAGCACTGCATGGATCCCTATCTGAGCAGAAAACACCCCATGTGTAGCCATAACTGCTGCCTGCACGTCAGGACAGCCCTGGGATCACATAACCCACATCAGTCTGGCTTCTGAGCTGGTGCTGAGCAGAGTGCAGAGCCTGGCCCAGCCATTAGCAAAGCCAAGGCATCAGCGTAACCATGAGCTTATGGCAGGGATGGACACAGGCTCTGCTTGAAGGCTGTTTCCTGCGTTGCTGTGACACAAATGCTTTCTGCCTGTTACTGCCACAATGGTTTACTGCGGTCCCACACTCCGGGGCAGAGCTAGCCCGAACCTCACTGCACTTGCCTTAGGTTTGCAGCCCTCAGCTTGCTGGGTGGGATGAGGCCCTGGGCTTGGGGAATGTCAGGAAGCTGCATGTTCAGAAGGAGTGAGGTAGGAAGCTTGTGTTAGCCCTTGAGCTGCTGCTGCAGCCTCGGCATGTTCCCTGTTCCTCTCCATCAGCCCAACTCCAGATTCATCTCCAGGGGCTCTTCACTACATGCAGGGCTGTTCTGTGTGTCCCATCCTATCCTGCTGCTGGGATGGTCTGCTGGAATAAATAGTGCTGAAAGACCTGGGGATGGGAGAAGGCTGGTCCAGCTCACCCAGCTAGCAGTGCTGGAGGAAGCAGGATGCATGAGCAGCATTAGTGCTCCCCATGGGCACTGCAGCCCTGGCACTAGCTGCCCTTGGCCATGTCTCTGCTCTCATGGCAAGGGAGAGGGCAGGCACCAGCCCTTCCTGGCACACAGGGGTCAAATCCTGTGCTCATCCCATGACTGTCCCTGTAGTTATTGCCTCTCACTGCAAAGCTACTTGCAGTTTCCTGGTGCATTATCAAAGCAGAGTGAAGGAATCGATGGAAAGGATGCCTGTGTGCCCTTGGCCTCATTTTGCAGAGGGAGACTAATAAGCTGAGTACACGGCTTGGCTGGCAGCAAGAGTAAGGCCATGTGATGCCTCATTTCTGTATGTGAGAAGCAGCTGGAAACACTGCCCTGGGCTTTACACATGGATCCTGACCTTCTCGTCAAGCTTGCTCAGCACTCTGGCTCATGGTGACGCTGGGAAAGCCATTCTGTACACATCAGGAACCCTTGCTTATCCTGGCTTGTCCCTATAGAGGTTTTACTGAGCACAGGATGGAGCACAAAAGTAGGCCAAGGCAAGCCACATCTCTGGTAAACCCATCAGGGCACTTATGAGGTTGTTCCTAGTCTATGGCTGTGAAGATCCAACCTATGAGGGATGCACCAAGTTATAGCACTTGGTTTGTCACGTAAAACTGCTGCAGAGAAAAGCTAGGAAGTCCTTCAGGCTGGGAGAGCTTTGCATCCCTTCTCATTGAACATGCTGCTTATTGGCCTGTTCCTGGCCGAATGAGGACTCTTGCATGCATGAGGACTCATGTTCCCTGCGGCACATGCAGAAGCCAGGGATGGCACATGAGAAAGTCTTCAATGTTTCCTGGTTTTCCACACGCTCCTTCCTCTCTCCATGGGCTGTTTCAGCTTTCCCATGTTATTCTCCATGGAGAGATCCCAGGTTGCAAGCCCAGCCCCTGCCTTTGCAGCCAATGCTCTGGGAGGTCCCCGTGTTGGACCTTGGAGCCCTCCACGCCAAGCAGAGGTGATGTATTGCTGCAAGGCTGAGCCGTCTGCCTTGTGCAGCTCCATCTGTGGGGCCTGGCCCTTCCTCACCCAGCTACCAGGAGCCTGGCTTTTCTTCTGTCATTGAAATAGCTTTGGCCCCTACTTGCCCCCTCCCCTCTTCTCTCCTCCAGCTTGGCATTACCATAGCCCTTTGTGGAGAGCCACACTTCTGTTTGTCTGGGGGAGCAGCTGAGGCACGAGAAATGTGCTGATGCCATTGAGGGGCTTAGTCCGGGAGGCATTGTACCTCTGAAAGAGATGCTTGGAGCATTTACATTAAAATGTGCTTGATACAGATAATATGAGTGCTTGGGGGGTGTGTGTGTGTGTGTGTGCAATGAGGGGCAGGGTTGGGAGGAGCCTCCAAGCCCTTCCTTTTCAGCCCCATTTATCAGCAACAGAAGAGAAGGTGTGTGCTGAGATAGCGGGGCCTCACTTCGCAGCACGGCTGCTGCTTGCCTGCAGCCTCGTGGCTGCTCAGCAGGGCTGAAGTCATTCCTCCATCGGGGACAAAGAGCGGGTCCATCTGGGTGGCAGGGGGGTGACTTCAGAGAGGATGCTCGAAGGTGTCCCTGTCCCCACAGACTCTGTCCTCATCCCCTCTCTGCATCTCTAAGCGGCTGCTGGAGTGGGATACAGCCTCTGGTAGAACATGTGTGTCTTCTCCAGGGTGCTGTGCCTGGCACAGGGTTGGAGCTGATGCCACCAGGAGTCCTGTTCACGGGAGGGAGACTCTGGGAAGCAGACAGGAGAAAACACAGCTTGGCTTTGGCTCTGTGCTGCCCATTTGGTTGCACTGGGGCACATAGGGGGTGGCAATGTGAGACCTGTCCTGTCCATCACACAATCATGAGGAGTCCAAGCACTTTAACACCCAAAATCTGTCCCCCAAGCTTATGACTCAAAGCTTACAACTCACAGTAAAGCCCAGTCACTACAACATATGCACACCTTCATTTTGCAGTTGAAACCATTGAACTGAATTGAAATCCTTAGGCATTTGAGCAGCTATTTCATTTCCATGTGTAAAATATGACCTAATGGAAAACTGAGACCTCGTACAGAAACTCTTTCCCTAAGGACAGTTTTTCATGAAGATTATGATGGGTCCTGAGTTACTCTCAGGCTGCAGCATTAGTAAGTGTTGTGGTGGTGCCCAGAGGCTATGATGTTAATAAGCACCTAATTTTAGCAGTAATTTAGCTTCTGCTATAATTACTAGGTCGCTGTGCTGGGTGCTGTACAGACACATGTGAGAAGACAGCATTAGTCCCAAAGGGCATGTGCTCAGGACAGGATAGTCACAGCAATTGCTGCAGCAGGTCTGTGTGCTGGCTGGGGAAACAAGTTGGGTTGTGTTGGAGGTAGTGGAGGTCTGGACACAGCAACAGGACCCAAACTTGGGGCAGTCTCCTCCATAATACCTGTAGGGAGCAGCCCTACAGATGGGTGAGGAACCAAGAGCAAAGTTGGTTGGTACCCAGAACTTGTAGCCTGCACTGTGACAGCCCATGGAGGTGCTGAGCCATAGCCCTTTGCTTCCCAGGGCTTGGAAAATCTCTTCCCAAGTCCATTAAAGAAGTCAAATCTCAGTTCTGGATTTAAATAGACTCTTTTTGCATCCCATAAAAGCTCAGAGGATATTAACCATGATTTGTTACCTGTCTGGTTCAACCTGGGTTGGAACAGGATGGCTTCTTCAGGGTAAGTCCTTTCATGTGCTGGGTCTTTGCTTTGTTACCCCTGGGGAAGGGCTGAATCCCAGGTGGATCTCACACATACTGCTCATCCTGGATGCTCATCCAGGAACCCAATCCCAAGTACACTTTGGTGGGGTTTTAAGACAGATCCTACCCGACACGGCTGCTTCAGCCACAAGAAAACTCATGTGAGTATACATCAGTGCACAAATTGAAGGTGTCACCTAGGAAAAATGTAGTTGTAGAAAGCAGTGGAATGCAGAATGCAGGAATTCGGTGATGCTAGCTCATTTTGGCAAGATTTACATGGTAAATGTCTAATGTGGATGCACATTTATTATTCTAGTGCAGAAAAGTTATTTAGCTATGAAGGCTTAAATGAAATGAATCACAGTCAAATGAACCTTTCTACCTCACTGAAATGAGAAGGGAGAAATGAAATGATTCATTTTGACTTTTTCCATGGAAAAGATGATCAAAATTGACACATTCCAACAATGAATTTCTATGTTGGCCCAAATGTCTTTCCAGTGGAAACTTACCAGAGGAACAGGTCTCAATGCGCAGAGAGGAGCTCAGTGCTGATCACCTTCTGGCATGGCCTGAATCTGCTTTGCAAATGGCTTCAGTTCAGGTGTCTCTTAATGAGACCCATCACTGCATCCTCACACCCTTGCCTTGTTTTCCTTTAAATTGTCTGGAATTTGTTGCTTTTCTCCTCATTCTTCCCAGTTTTCTACAAAACCTTTCCCTTCAGGAGTGTGCGTGAAGATTCTAAGAGTAATGGAGTGATTCCCTGCTCAGCTCCACATGTGTTGAGCTATAGCTGCAGCTGGAGCCCTGACCCCTTATCCAGAGCTGGATGATGGTGAAGGGTGATGGGTCTCATCAGCCAGTTTTGCCCTTGCTGGCTGAAGGTGATGTTCTAGACTGTTCTAGATGTTCTGTGGGGTCCCAGCAGGTCTGGCTGGTCTGAGTGGTACCAACTGTACCTGGGGAAAGGACTGAACGTTGGAAAGTGGAACAGAACCAGGCAAGATGTGGACCTGCTGCTTTGTTTCCTCTGGGGACTTGATTTTTCTTTCCATGCATTGCATGTTCATCTCCCATCTCCAGGGCTCCTTGTCTTGGTTCCAGACTCAGCTTGTGCCCCAAGGTTTGCTCCTTGGGGCCAAGAAATTAGGCTCAGTGTGCCCCATGCACCCCAGTTTCCTTGTGAGCTTTGAGCACATGTGGTCCTGGACTTCACAAGCAGTTTTGGATGGGAGTTTCTCACATCTTTCCATTTCAGCAGGAACTCACTCTTTGCTAATGGGGAAGGAAATAAGCATCTGGGAAGTCATCTCCGTAGACCTCCTGCATAGAGCACCAGATCACCAACCTTCTGCATCAGTAGTAACCTGGGAGCTGCTACTAACATCAGCAGAAAGGCTGTCCTATCTATCCTGGACCACATCCTAGTGCATAATGGTCACACCATTTTGATGAGACCCCAGGTAAAGAACAGCTTGCCCGGCAGAGGACTGCCATGCTGTAGGATCCTGTGCTCTGCAGTACCGCGTTCCTGCCTGGCACAGTTGGGCAAGAGCTGGCAGCAGCACAGGGATTTCACAACCATCACTTGCACAAGTCCATGCTGCTTCAGGGGAGTGTTTGTCTGTGAGCAGCACTGGACAAACTGAAGTTGCACAACGCCGTCCTGCGCTGCTTTGGACTCTATCATTGGATTCATTTCATTCCTTTTTTCAGGTCGGTTTTCCCCTTTCCTTTTCTCTGTTTTGCTTCTACTTAAGCAACCCTGGCCCAGCCAGGTTGCATTGGCTCCATCACACCCCAGTGTGCGCCCTTCCAAACCTGGCCCCTTCCCAAGGCTGTTTCTTACCATGCCTGTTGGTCATCACGTTCATCCAGGGAGAAACCTGGCTGAGAAGTACTGGTTGTGCACAGTGCAAGGCATAGATTTCCTGCAGGATGGCATCCCCTACTCATTGTTACCACTCATTGTGGCACTTGAACTCTTGACCACATGATCCTGGAGAAAAAGCCTTTAGGAATTAGTAAATAGTATTTTTGGGGGTGTCTTGTGCTTCGCCATGACTTTGGCACATAGGTTTGCAAGGCTCAGGCTGCTGGTGATGCCCATGGAGGGGTTGACTCCCTGACACAAAAGCTGAACCTGCAAAGGGACCTAAGAACCCTCCATGCTGTGATGCTTCAAACTGTAAGGGCAACTGATGCAGATATCCTGGGAAAGCCGGGATTGCAAGCACAGCACTTGGAGGAGTTTGAGTTCTTTTGGCTTGGTTATTTTCACTGCCCAGCATGGGTTGCACTGGAAGGGTGGGGTGGAAGAGGGAAAACCACTGTCTCACCAAACCTCTTCCATAACCTAAGCCATGGCAAGGGGAAGAGCGAGCGCCTTTGTTGCTAAAATGGCAGCTGAATTTGATGCACTGGGAGGAGGAGGGGTTGGGGCAGAGGACAAATAAACAGGAAAAGGGATTAAAATCTATATGCTGTTTATCAGAGCTGTAGGCTTTCGGTTGGTGCAGAGGACAAGCTATTTACCACGCAGCCATTGTGCCCAGAGATTCCTGCAGGATGGAAGCACATCCATATTCATCCACGAGGACAGCCACATACACCTTCTATGCCTGGAACGGTCCCTCCTCACAGTGTTTCAACACCCGTTGGACTATCGCCGTTAGATCTGGGCGAATAACCCACAATGAATAATGTATCCAAGGAATCCATCCTTGCTAATTGTGGAACATGCACGAGCAGATGGCAATTTGAGGCAGGTTTTGTCACATCTCTTTTTTCCTCCGTGCCGGGACGGAGGTTTGCTCTAAGGAGGTGATATTTGAAATTCAAGCTGTGTTTCGGAGTTGCCATTGGCCCGTTGTGACACGAGGGTGTCCCTCTTCCCGCATTGGCCCAGCGTACAAAGTACTCGGGATACAAATACATGTGCAAATTGAAAATTCAGTTGCCATGGTTACTGGTGCGTGCAGCTTTGAACTTCACTTTCCTCCAACATTTGTGCTGGTGAAACTCATTCACTCGCAGGTTTGTGGGAAGTGAATACAAAGGATGCATGAGGCTGTATTTGCACGCTCCGGTATAGACGATTCCTCTTCAGAAACTCAGCCTGGATGCTCACTGGGCTTTTCTAGCACCTTTTCTGGTGCTGCTTTCATGGGTTTCAGCCTACAGGAGTTTTCTTTCCCAATCAGTTGAGGCAATAAAACTGTGACTGCAGGTTTAGCATCCCGAATACACTTACGGTTGGGTGATATCTCTATCTGCAGGGAGATGCAAACATCTCGTAATCAGTTCTGCACTGGGCAAAGCAAGGTGTTTATTTTTCTTGCAATTCAAACCTCAATTGGTTTTGCACAATCGGGTTTCTCTCCTTCTAGTTAATCCTGTGTCATTCCGAAATAACAAGGCATTAGGACATGTGCCTCTTTGTTTTGCAGCAGCGGCAAAGGGAGAAGAGAGAAAGGGAATTAGCAGGAGTTTTAAAGTCAGGGTAGTTGGAAAGAGCTGCAATGGTGGGAAAGCAAGTTGTTTTGGTTTTGAGAAGAGCAAAGATGTCAAAGTCAGAGCCCGAGCAGAGCGCAAAGCCCTGCCGTATGTGAGTCATGAGGGTGTGTGTTTGAGAGCCTAACACATACCTTTAACTGCGGATAAAAGAATACCAGGTCTACATTACTCTCTCAGATGCATCCTTACTGTGGAAAGTATTCACTTCCCAAATACCCCCCTGCCCTCTCGCTCTGGGACAGTTCAACACAAGTTATTTTTGTTTCTTTGGCTATCACGTGTCTTGTGCAATATTTCTGTAGCCTCTGGACAAACATATGAGAGAGAGCAAAGGTTAACCACGATTTATGGCTGGGTTTGTAATTGCGCTGTGGGAGCAGTGTGATGGGGAGCGTGCCTGGTGCTCACGGTGCTTTCGCACGCATCCCGGGACACAAAACACAGGAGAAAACAGCACCTTTTCCACTGGCAACCAATCACCAGGGTTTCATTAGCATGTCCTGGCTGTATTTCAGGTTAACAACAAACTAAAGGCATTGGTTGCAGGGTCAGGCTGTGGCCTTTGTTCCCCCTAGAGCTCTGTTATTTGGCTTCACCCCGCTGCACAGCAACAAGTCGGAGGGTTTGTGGGGACAAGGCACAACGTGCACCAGGTCTCAGCTGTGGGAGAGATCAAAGCTCGCCCCTCCCGTGCTGTGGGACTGGGAAGGCAGCGGATGTTCAGACAAATATTTGCACCTGGGAATATTCACATCACGCTCCAGTGCTGGGAAAACAGCCGCTGCCCATGCTCAGAGCCTGACCTTTTTAACTATTCAGAGTGCAAAACCAAATGGCTTTAAAGTGCTATCTGCTCCCAAACGGGTGACAAAGCATAACAATGACCACTTCTTATCCAGCAGATGTGATCTCCAGTCACTTTGTGCCCAGCTGTGTGTGTTCAGGCCCAGAGCTGTTGACTTTAGCAAGAAAATGACTTGCCGTTGCCCTGCGGAGCTTGCCAAGCAGCTCTTTGGGCTGGATGATGTTTCTTCATGTGCTGCAGCTCTGTAACTCTGTCCTAAGATGCTCTCCCATCTGTCCTAAGGCAGGGAGATGGAGGGTGCCCCTGGCAAGGTGATTTCTACTGGAGGATGTTGGGATGCTTGGAGGGGTGGAGGAGGGCACCACAAAGGCAAGGATCGGGTGTTTTGATACCTGTGAGCTGAGCCCATCTGTTGTGGACCAGTAAGTGATGTCCTACAGATGCGGTGCGCTCACTGCTGCTTGGGAAGGGGATGCTGTACCGGTGGAACCAGAAGGTTTTGGTAAGAGTTGCTGGCAAAAGTGTCATCGGTTGCCTTGTGGGTTGAAAATGGCTTTAACCTCCCAATTGCACAACCTGAGTTTCTCAAGGCTTTCTCCAAATTGCCTCTCCAGCACTAGGGACAAGGCTGAGGATTTCAGCGCCAGGGCAAATTCCCTCCGAGAGCCCAGAGATATTCAGAGGGAAAAACATGCTCTGCCATTGGCACTGCCACTGTTTGTCACTGGCAGATGGTGGAGCAGCTCTGCCCTTTGGCCAGGATGGCAGAAGAAGCAAGTCCCTACTCTGGGATGCACCAGGATGAGAGCAGAAGGAGTAGAGAGCTGCGATCTCACCTCCTTCCTTTCTCCTCCTATCTGTGGTGGCATCACCCAGTGCAGGGGGTCAATACTCTCTCCCCTTTTGCTGCCCTGTCTCCTGCAGCATTCCTGCCCATAATGCAGGCCCAAAGGACTGGGCCCGAGGGGACACAGAGGAGCTTTGGGCTCTCCTCCCTCCTCTTCCTCTGTGCGGAGGGGCTCAAAGCACCAGCCTTGAAGCGCTGCCTTTGTTTGCAGCAGGCACTGGCAGCCCCTGCTCTTTCTTTGCTGGGGGCTGCGGGAGGAGGGGCTGCTGCAGAGCAGATGGTCCCCGTTGGAGGGTTTGGGGGCCTCCTCGACGGCAGGTTGGGGGGGGGGGGGGGCCCCCTTCCGCCGCGGGGGGGG
>NDXB01010971.1:16248-54803 GCA_002631895.1 Agapornis roseicollis | reverse complement strand
GGGGGGTGGGGGCCCCCCCGGGGGGGGGGGGGGGGGGGGGGGGGTCCCCTTTCAGCCCCCGGCTGGGGGAGGGCTCGCTTGCCTCTCACATGGCCAGTTCCCAGCTGAGCGCCTCTATGGGATTATGCTGCTATTCATCTAATTGAAATTGTATTTGGAGCAAAGAGACAGTATCTCTTTCCTCGGAGGATCTATTATGCGTAAACGGCACACAAAGGCATCCTCCTGCCAAAGCAAAGGGGGTGTCCCCGGCCAGGGCCCTGCTCTAACTTCAGCTCTGCTGACAACAGCCCCAGCTCCCTCCTGCAGCTCAACAGGGCCCATCCTTTAACCCCTCTTTCCCCAAAAGGGCTGTTTAGTGGCTTTTCCCCCCTCCCTTTGCTTTGTCCTGCTCTGAAATGCACAGCTCATCCCGTGCCTCCCGCTGTCATCCCCCGCATCCCAGCAGTGGGTTCCCAGCCCTCTTCCCCCATCACACACCATTGGGCACAATGCTTGGGGGTCGCGAGCAAAACTGCAGCATCATCCTGGGATGCCTGTCAGGGGTTACAGCAAGTCACTGGATCCACCCTATGGAGGACACGAGTCTGCCCTCTTGTTTATAGCTGTACCTCCCTCAAGAGATGCAAACCCATGGTGCTGGGGTGAGGGGCACAGGGAATCTGCAAATCAGTGCAAGTGGAGAAAGAGGAGGGTAAAACAAATACATCACACCCCAGCCAGGATGGCTTTATGGCTGAAATCACCTTGCACACACCCTCCTGGAAGAGCTGCCAGAGTTCATCTGCTATCAGCTCCTGCCTGCAGGTGGGAATGAGCTTCTCTGAGCTCTGTGGGAGCAGGTGGAAAAGGAAAATCTTCCTTACAGAAGAGTTGAAGATGGGGATGCTGGCCCTTGTGAAGAGCTGCACGAGCATCTGGCAAAGGAGGCAAAGAGCAAGAGCCCTTTGGTGGAGAAGGAGAGCTGTGAGACCTTTTATATGGGTTGTGGATGGGGAAGCAGAGGCCGGGTTGGGATCATCCCTTCAGAGACTGGAGCCAGGGATGGTCCCTTGCCTTCAGAGCATCCCTGCATGCTGAGCTCATTTGCAAGCATAATCCCTCTGCGAACAGCTCCTGGAGGGTGCCAGAGGCTCCACTTGCAGCGCAGGAATGCTGTCCCGTCTGCTCTGGGCTTGTCCCATCAGCTCTGTATTTGCAAGCCGGGCTGGCTTGCTGGGCCAGCTCTGGTCTGTAGGTGTGGGACTTTTCCAGGACTGCTGAACCAGTGCAAGACGTGATTTCAAAGGAGGGTTTGTGATAATGCTGTCTTGATGGCCCCCATCATTCTGCGGAGAGAATGAATGGCGAAATTCAGCTTTGAGTGCTGATGCTGAGGCTTTCCAAGGGGGTTGTGGTTGTTGGTGTGCTAAGCAATGCAAACCAAGCCTGCTGTGCTTAGAGGGGGTTTTGTAATGTCGTGTCAGCAATTTGGAGTTGAGCTCAGACTGTGGAGACTCTTAAAACCGACCTGAATAGGGATGTCTGGATGTGAAAGCAGCAGGAGAAACAGCCAGAAGAAGGGTTAAAAGAATGGCATGTGCTGATCTGCTACATCAGCAGGTCATCAAGAGCAAAGCAGTTGAATGCAAGTTCTCAAGACATCTGGAGCAGTAAAACAAAGGAGAGATGACACCCAGAAAGGAGCACAACCAGCATGAGTAAATGGCAGCGTTCCTAATGACTCAGGGGTGAGGCAGGATGAAGAGGCAAAAGATCTCAGTCACTGTCTGTTCCTAAAGGGTGCAAGTGGCATGGCCAAGCCCCAGGGCATGGCCACCCACCTAACAAGCATCCAGGAGTCATGATAAGGAATTGAGAGCTGCTGTCCCATGTTCCCAAATCAGCTCTTGCGGTCCTGACTTGGGCACACACATCCTGGTGCTTGTATCTGAGCATGAAAGAGTGAGCGAGTGAAACCTGGGAGACACTGCATGTGAGCTGAGTCACCCTTGTCAAAACTGAGAGCTAAAATGACTTTGCGTTGAGCTCGGTGCTGCACTGGGATTTGTGCATTCCTCAGTGAACTCCATGGCTATCTCTCATCTGGTTGTTTCCAGTTTTGTTTCTATAGATCATAGAATAGAATTATAGAACAGTTAGTGTTGGAAAGGACCGTAAGATCATCTAGTTCCAGCCCCAGGCAGGTGACAGCTCCTGCCCTGTGGATGCTGCTGCAGCCTGGCTTCTGCTACACACAGACCTGCACACAGGGCTTGGATACCTACCTCAGTTGCAGGTAGGTTGCACCAGGGATTAGTAGAGATGCAGCTAAAGCCAAATGGCTTTGCAAAGTGCTTCAACCTTTGCACACAGGCACATGCAGTCCGGCCTTTACCAAGCCTTCCAGTGTCAGCTCTGTCTGTCTGGTGCTGGACTGGATCTGTGCAGCCACAAATCACAGTCACGTCTTCTAGGAGCTCAAGGCAGCCTGATAAATAACAAAGGGGTTTTGCAGTGGTGTTTTCCCAGGAAACCCCAATGACTGCAGAGAGAAAGGAAGATAAAGACTCAGTCTTGCCTTTCTCACTGTACAGTCCTGAGATTTCCCTGCCTAGGAGAGCTGACCAGGCTATGTGAGATGACACTGACATGTTCTACTGTCTCCCCTTGCAAGACTGGAGGACTTCGTGAGCACCAACCAGCTGGAATGATCTGGGATCATCTGGTGCTGACCACTGTGTTGGGGTCAACAAAGAGCTTGCTGTCCAGGTTTGCATCCCCAGAAATGGGGGTTGCTGGGTACCAGCCAGCATCTCTGATCTCTTTAGGTATCACTGTTGCAAGATTGTCTCCTCAGCCTCAGAGGAGCTGCAAGCTGTTTTGTTTTACCCTCTTTTAAAAAACATATGGTTATTAGTTTCATTTTTACGTGGAATGCAGTGCTCAGATGTCTCTCCAGTTTCATACCCTCTGCTACCAAAGCAAACTGAAAAATACTGAAACCAGGAGGTGCACAGGAACAAACTCCTCTGGGCTCTGCACATCTTCATTGCTCTCAGCAATGATCCCAGCCTCAGTCTGGCTTTCTTACCTGGAGATGCAGTCAACTCTTGCTGTGGTTTATTTTACTTAGAATGAAAGGATTTTGATGTTAGAATTAAAGGTGTTGGTCAGTGTCAGAGCTGTAACCGCACATAATGGCATAAAGCTGTGCTAGCCAGCTCCTGCTGGCTCTGCAGCCTCAGAAGGGCTCCTGCACCTCCTTTTCCCTCGGTCAATACCTGTTTACAATCTCACTGTGAAGCTCCACCATGGAGGTAGGAAATGGAACCTTCTGAGCTGATGGGCTGCAGATGAAGACCCCAACACTCACTGCGGCTCCCTTTCTGCTGTGTTCTGAATGGAGTTAGACAAGGGCACGAAGCGAGCTGCTTCTCCTGCCTGGCACAGACACTGCCTCCGAGGACAACTCTCCTGCTGGAATACCTGGGTTGCAAAGCACAGTCAGCACAGAGCTGGAGGGGTCCCAGCAGTCAGGATGGAGAGCTACCCTGCAAGGGGTACCAAAGGCAGGGCAGTAGTCACGGTGTTTAGCAAGGGTAACCTTGGCAGGGGAATGAATCTCTGAAGCTTTTCTTCACAGCTGCAAGGATGTGGCTGGGTTTCTGGGGTGTCTTGGGAATGTTGCTCCCAATGTGTTGCATTGGCCTGTTTTTCCTAAGAAGCAAGTCACTCCCAACCTAGGAAATGAGCATGGAATGATTGCTGGTGGCTTTGGCAAATGGAAAATGCAATGGGAAGGGGAATCCAAGGAGAATGATGCAGAGATTGGGTCAGTGAGGGCTCTCCTGGCTCCAACGGGACCGTGGGTGCTTTCCTCTGCCCCACCAGCACCGTGCACTGCTCAATGAGACACGGGAGGAAAAGCAGCTGCATGAACACCCCCTGTCCCCATCGCTTCCTGTTTGTGTGCTTCAGCTTTCTAAACTTTACCTGTCCTTGTTGCCATCACCTCATCCAGGAGCTTCTCCTGGTCTGCAGGGTGCTAGGCATGAGAGAGGAACCAGTGCTTCAGAGCCAGGGCTTCCAGAAAACAAACCCTAGCAGGGGAAGGATGAGCAATCTGTATTTGCATGAGCCAAAAGGGGGAGACAAGGAAGAAAACATCCTCTTGTAGAATAAGCCCGTGACTCACTGCAGCCTCTGGCCTCTGCAGACCAGAGCTAGCTGAATCCATTGCTATGTGCTTAGCTTACTTTTTCCATCTTGATTCTCTTTGGTGGGAATTGGTTTCTTGAGCGCTTGCCAAGTGGTTTAGACAAGCCATTATCAGCTGATTTTCACTACATGGCACTTCCCATTCCCTGAGTTTATGTGCATCTGATGCCATTTCCTGCTTGAATTAGGGAAAATGCTTGAAAATTTCATGGAAGAGGCCATTAAAAAAAAGCCATTTAGTTTGAATTAATCTAAACATTTCATTTAAATAATTTATAACGACTTTCTCCTCTTCCAACCTTTTAAAGAAACCTTTTAAAGTAAAAACTTTCAGAAATGTCTAAAGGAAAAGGACCGTTCTTTTACCTACGGGATGGTTTAGGTTTTTAGGACAATGGATCATTTTGGACAATGGATCAAAACAGCCCCTTTTATTCTGAATGAGGCTTGGGTTGTTTCCCTCCATCAATTGCAAGTGCTGTGCAGCACCACATTTGAGCGGGGCAAGTTGTGGCCGGGTTGGATTCAGGTGGGCTCTGGGGGTTTCCTGGGACAGCTCCTGGATTATTGTTTGTGATGGGATTGCTGAAGCAGTGTCACTGCTGGTCTGGAGGAGAGTGCAACTCAGTTGGGGGGAGATGGATGTGCTGCAAACAGAGGATGTTCATTGTGTAGGACCCTGATGCACAGGCAGGGCTGCTCACACACAGCTGTATTAGCACACTGGCTGGGTAATGGGCTTGTTCAGAGGTTAGAGTTCAGAGGTGAGAGCTTGTTCAGAGTTGGGCTTGTTCAGCCTGGAGAAGAGAAGGTTCTGGGGGGACCTTAGAGCAGCTCCCAGTGGGGTATGAATGAGGCTGAACCAGGGGACTGTGATTAAAAGCTCAGATCCCAACCACGGCTCCATCGCTCTTTCCCCAAGGCTCTGCTCCTGCTCTGGATGAATTTAGACTGACACCAGATTAACGCTGCAGAGAGCTAGTACCAAACTCTGCTG
Organism: Agapornis roseicollis; assembly: GCA_002631895.1. Taxonomy (NCBI): domain Eukaryota; kingdom Metazoa; phylum Chordata; class Aves; order Psittaciformes; family Psittacidae; genus Agapornis; species Agapornis roseicollis. The sequence continues at coordinate 49,606 of NDXB01010971.1, read as the reverse complement.
TCAGCCAAACTGAGATGTAGTTTACAATAACACAACGACCTCAGAGAGGATCTGCTGAAGACAAATAAACGGGCTGTGCCCTTTCTTTGCTTCCTCCCAAAGCCTGCCTACTGTGGCTTCCTTGTTTTCACATTTGCCTTGCCAGGAAGGGCACGTCTGACATTTCTTGGTTTTCCTGTAGGACTTGTTAGAGGTCCCATGTGCAGAAAAGGAGTTTCAACTGACCGTCATTGATGAGCACTGCAACTTAAAGGACTGAGCTGTTCTCTCTGCTGTTTATCTAGTCATTGAGTGGAACAAAGGATGACTGCCACGTTGAACCAGTTTGTCACAGCTCAAGCAATAGGATGGTATTCCTGGTGCATTTGATGCTATAAAACCACCTGCTCTTTTTCGTCCCGAATTTCAGCACGTTAAACACACAAAGGCTGACTTTCTGACGCTGAAAGAAAACAAACAACCCCTTAGTTCCCACCTCAGGAAGGCAAATGGTCTTCTGTTATTTCAGCCTGGCTTCCTGGCCAGCTCAAGATTGGAAATAGAGAACTAGTATTTTAAAACAAAACCCAAGCATGGATTTTGAAGTCTTGTAATTGCACCACAATCCCAGTGATGGGAACTCCTTCCCTTCGTCCCTTTGCTTGGCACCCAGGAAGAGCTTTAGGGGAAGATGGGGGAGCTGTCTGTACCCACACCACGAGGCAGCTCTGCTCCGCTTCCTCCCCTCATCCAGAGAAATGGGATCAAGCTGCCACAGCTTCTTCATCTCTGCACTCCCCTGCAGGTGATGCTCCAGGCTGGGTAAAGAAGACACGTCTCTAGGATCAGGCTGTGCCCATGGCAGCTGAATGGCACTACTCAATCCTCACATCCTGCACCCTTTGGATCAGTAAAGAGTTGACTGGAATGTGTGTATCTGTGTGTTTGTGCAAAGGTTATTTCACCTCTGGCAGGACTTCTCACGGTGGTTTTGCATTGCCACAGCTTTTCCATGGGAAAAGTGCTTTCCATAGGTGTCATAATGCCGTTCCCAAAATGTCTTTGGGACAGATTTGTGTGAAGTACAGCGAGGTGCCCCCATCCCTTTAATGCTCCCAGTACCACAGCACTGGAGCTGGATCACAGCCACCTCCCAAGGAGCAGATGACCTGAAGGGTGTCCTCAATCCATCTGAATTAAGCCCTGCAAGACGAGACCAGTAACAAGGCCAATGAAGGGACACGGTGTTTTGCAAGCGTTGCAGGCTTATCTGCTTATCTGGATTATGCAACAGGCCTAGGAGAAGAGCTTCCATCCTGTGAACTTCTTTAATGCATCTTCAGAGCTTGCAGGAGGTGTTGCAATACCACGGCTCCGGCTCACTCTGCTCCACGGCGTGAGGCATCTGCTGGGGAGGTTCTTGACTTACCTGCTGGCTCCCAGACAGATGCCATCAGCACCTCTTGCTTCACCCTCACATAGCTCATAGGGGAGTGTGTGACCTCCCTGCTTCCCAAGAAGCAAGGGAGGAAGCAGAGCTGGTGCTCTCAAGACAGGGTTTCAAGACCCTGGTTGCAGAGGCAGGACAGGACCACAAAGTCATTTTGTTCTGTGAGGTTCCAAACTGCTTTTCTAACTGGGTTTTGCTGGCAGGATGGCTGCTTTGGGACTGCCCAGATCAGGAGCCATAAGCTCCAAAGCATTAGGGTCAGCAAAGCCATTTATGTCACACAGCTACTGGTTTCTTTATTATTTCTAACATTTCCCATCCCCTGTTCTCGTTTCTTCTCCCTGGAGCAGACTTGCCTCTCCTGACCCCTCCTACCAGAGCTCTTCAAGTCCTTTCCAGCTGCTTTGTCCCCACAGGAGTTTGGAGGACACATGAATTCCCACAGGAGCAGCGTCTGTGTGTCTTGTGCACACATGGGTTTGTCTTCCCCAGCAGATGCACAGGGGCAGGAATGGGACATCCAACCATTCCCCTGCTTGTCTGGTTCTCATTGACATATCTGGGGGCTCAAACTGAACTCCTATCTCCATCAAACTGCGCAAATCCTCCTCGGCACTAGAAGCTCTGCTTGTCCCACTCATAAGTTAAATAGGATGTTGTTCAAGTTTCCCTTAATACAAAGGCTGACTGCATCCCATCAACCTGGATGGACTTGGCTTTACAAGCAGAGCAGAAAAGCATGCAATGGAACAAAAGTGAAATATTGCTGAGGGTGGAGAGGGATGTGTGAATCCCTCATGTGAAATGGCTTCAAATGAAGTCATTGCACCAAGCACAGTCTTCACGAACCACTTGTAAACCTGGGTTGTTTCCTCTTGTCGAATACTTTATGTAACCCAAGGCGAGGATGTAGATTGGAGTGGACAGGAATTCTTTGCAGGAATGTCACAATTCTGTAGCTAGAATAAAACCAATAAAGATGAAAATGTTCCTGGAGGTGCTGCAGGGGTTTTGGTCGTAACAACTTGATTCATTTTGCTCCGTTTAATGGGTTCTTGTCTTTGGAATGTGATACCCAGGAATGCTATTATTGTTTAAGGGGAGATGCCTGCTCACTCCAGAAAGGTAATCCGGGGAATAATCCTTATAGAGAAAGCTCCAACATTTCGATTTACAGAGAATCTGAATGCCTGCTTTTCAGTCATATTCTTTTAGTTTTGGTGGGGTTGTTTGTATTTTGAGTGATTGCCCTTGTCTCCAGGGTAGTTTGGACCTTCTTTCCTTCAAATGGGACTGTCGGAATGGGCACAACCAGTGCACCGGTGCTATATGGATTTGGGAAATTTCAATCAGTGGCATAAACCTGGTGGAAAACCCCTGGGATTTGGTGGGGCTGCTGCTGCTGCCTGGGGGCTGTTGCAGGGCTGTGATAAGGATCAGTGCAATGCAGGATGGGGGCTATATGTATATATATATATATACAGACAGGATAAACAATCTGAGCACAGATTAACCGGACAGGCCTGGGACCAGGTAATCTGCCACTGCTCTGCCTCTTGCATAGCTCTGGCCAAGTAAGGGCTAATGCTCTAATGCTTAGAGGAAAAAGTTGCTCCCTGTTTATCAAATAGGGCACTTTTCACATCAGTAGAAATAGTACATATATTTGTAAGCCAGGAGTGGTCAATTCTAAGATCTTCCCTTGTATAATGAATTATACGGATGATGAACTATATAAATGAACTAACAAAAAGTAGTGTTCCTGTGAACTATCAGCCACCATAATACCAGAGGGCTCTGATAGTTATATAGAGAGTACAATGGACTCAAACCCATGACACATTACCTACTTTGCCAAAAGAACACCAACTATCAGCCTTTAATTAGCCCAGATAAGAAACATGTATAACTTTATATATGTTCAATATATAGCCAAGACGTGTCAAGTCTTGGAGATACGTTGGCCACTCAGTATATACCCATGGCAGACTTGGGTTTTCCTTTTGTCTTCACATGCCATTTGGTCCCTGTGAGCAGACAGTGCAGTGTGACCCTCTGGTAGAAAGTCCTTTTGGCAGAGGGTGTTGGAGGGGATGCTCCATCTGCATCCAGATAGCCCGCAGCATGTGGGGCTCTAGCTGAGCATCCCTGCTCCTGTCTGGAGAAGCTGGTCAAATGAAGGGTACCAGTGTCCAAAAGGCTTAAGGGAAGGCAGCAGTCAGCTTGTACCTCTGCTCTGAGCTTGAGTTGAGTTAGACCCTACTTTGGTTTGCAAAGGGACCCTCAGGCGACCTGGTCCTACCATGGAGAAATGAATCTCGTTGGATGTCTGGATCGAATCAGGGTCTGAATCAGTTTAATCCCTGGTGCAGCAAACAATCAGGTGTGGTGTGACTGGCACCGCACATTCCTGCACATGGCACTTGGTCCTGGGGACGGGATCAAACACATCCCAGTGCTCCACAGCCACAGGCAGGAGTGGGCTTGTGGATACCAGCCCAGCCATTCATGCAGCCTTTCTTCTTTCCCACACCATCTCCCATACGTCACACTTTGACAGGGCCTTCGCTGGACCTGCCTGCTGGATTAACAACCCCTCTCTATAACCGGCACGTTGCACAATTACCCCGTTTCTTCATCAATTGCACTCATTGGCAAATTCTTTCCACAAACAATTCCATGAGCGCCTGTGACATCCACAGGCACTCCCCACCCAACCCTGGCCAACCCCAGCTCCTTCCTCCACCTCTACTCAGCCTGGTGTCAGTGTGTCCTATGTGTTAAAGCAGAGCTGAACACACACTGCATGCCTTTATGCAGTCTGGGAGCTGTTGCTTCCAGACCTGATTTGCCTTGGCTGTGGTGCTTGGGTTTCCTTTCACTCTCATACAAACAGGCAAGTTTTGGGTGGCCACAACAGCAACGCATGGGGAGCTGCTGGCTTCTCTCTGCTGTGCTGAGCTGCCTTGAGCGTAGGAATCCTGCAAAGCCAGTGCTTGGCTTAAGTGCTCAAAAGCCCCAGCTCCTTCAGTTCTAACCTGCTGGGTAGGTTGGCACTCCGGGGAATGGTGCAGCCCCTGACAGGAGAGGGAAGTTGTTCATGGAAAGGCTCTTAACTGGTGTAGCTGCCCTTGACATTGTTGTGTGGGTGCAGGTATGAGCTCTGAAGAAAGCTGCGGGTGTATTGAGAGCAATGAAGGCTCCCTGAGAGTTACTAAGCAGTGCAACCATGCTGCAAGCAGCAAGAAGGTGCTTTAAGCTCAAAGGAGTGAATTCAACAGGGAAATTGGAAGGTCTGCAAGAGCAGGGAGACTTCAGTGGGGAATCAAAACTCCCTTGTGCACTTGCATCAAGTGCTAACATGACGCAAACAGATAAAGCAAATGGATGAAGGAGAAGTGATGGGAAAAGGGAGGAGACACTGGCAGCATCCAGGAGGTGTGTGGCTGCTATTGCTATGGGCTGGGATATCCCTCAGCAAGCGGTGTGGTCAGTAACCAGGAATGATCCTGGCCCTACAGCTGCCCTCTGTCACTGTTCTTGCATTTCTCCATGGTTTTCCCTTTGTTTTCAACTCTATAATCAACTCTATAACCAACTCTATAACCACACGGTGACCAGCTGCATGCTCTGAGATTAAGCGTGTGTGGTGGGAAAAGGGAAAAGAGAAAAGAGTGGATTGACATAGAGTGAAACGTGCAGGCAGCACCCAGGGTGCACCAGTTCAGGGTGGATGTAGGGATCTGAGTTTGGACATTGTGCATCCCATGCCAGGGCTCCAGGCTGGCTCCGAGCATCCACTGCTGGCTCTGGTAATGACACTGTTGGAGGGAGATCCCTGTCTTCTCACACCAGTGGTTTCTTCTGATCTGCAGCTATAGATGATATTGGGTCACCCTGGGCAGCCTTGGGAGGAGGCTTAGCATGGGATCCCAGCACTTTACTGCCTTGTTGTGGCAATACAAGTGCCAGTGTGCAGGAAGGGTGGTGAAGGTGGCTCCTGGGGCCATGCTCTATGTAGGTGCTGCTGCTGGGAGATGGGCACAATGCGTTCTGCTTTTTCTTTCCATTGTGCATGGGTGTGTAACGTGGTGCTCAGCCTCCTCTGACAAGAACACTTTATTTCCCTTAACCTACATCGCTTTCTAAATGATGCAAATAACTTCAGTGCATCCAAACAGGAAGTGGCTGAGTGTCTGGGTGTCTGAATCAACATCCTGGAGACTGGGCCTTCACCACCAGCGCAATTGCTAAATATAGGAGTTGCCTATGGATGGAAGCTCAGGCCTTGGAAACGGCAAAGCCAGTGAGACTCTGTGCCAGAATGTGACCATTGCCAAATGCTGCTGTTGCTTGGCCAGTTCATTCCTGCTTGTGTGGCCACGAAGCTGCATCTTCCCAGCTTCTGTGTGCTGACGCAATCACATTTCCTCTCTGGTTGTGGCATTGGGATGGAAAGCGTGGGACGGAGGAACCGGCACTTACTGCTTTGGTGCTGGATGAACTGCACTCAAAGGCTTCTTGAATGACTGTTCCCAGATAGCAAGGCAGCCACACAGAAGGGACTTCAGGGCCAACCACCCTTCCTGGCATGCATGGGACAACTGGAGTCGGTTGCAGACTGGGAGAAGAGCCACAAGAAGGAGTCAGGTTGTTTGTCACTCAGCGGGAGTCAGAGTTATCCCCTCAAATTGCGTTTTCTTCTTCTGGATAAAGAGTGGAGGATTTTTTTTTCTTTTCCCCCTTAGTTTTTAGCCTTTTGCTTCAAGTTTTCCAAGAAATCCAACAACCCCACACAAGCTGTGATACGTGCACATCTGTCGCGAAGCGCGGGCACTGTAACCGGCAGCATAGTCCATGAATGCTGCCTACAGAACTCAAACACCTCCCAAAACTCACTTGATTGCTGTTGATAAAAATATATAGAGCTCCAAAACTAATCTCAGGATATCTCCTATAGGCATTACTCATTGTTCTCCTCTTTTATCTCCCATGAGGCAGCTGAGGAAGGAGGCAAATGATGGCTGGAGGTAATGAATGCCCAGAAATACTTCCTTAGCTTTTCCTGCACTGGATCTACAGTCATGTTTGACTGTGAATCCAAGGTTTGTCCTGATGCCCGGTGGTAGGAATCTGCAAAGGCTGAGCTTGGGTTTGACAGGCAGGTCAGGTAGCCAAAGTGCTGCTGAGGCAGCATTGACCTGTGATGGAGGCAGGAGGATTCCTCTGGGAATGTGGGACAAGGATTCCCAAAGCCAGTCCCCAGGACACTCCTATAGATCACTAACTTGGGTGTGCAGCCAATCTGATCCTGAGCCCACCTTTCTGGCCACTGCAGATAGAGCTGGAGCTACCAAAGATGTTCTTTGCTGGGGTATAGCACACACAGCATGAGGATGATCTGAGCTGTGGGACATGGGGCACCCAAAACCTTGGAGCAGCTTTTCAGAGATGGATGTTTCTGTAGTGATCCCAAGTTCTGGATGTCCCAACTTGACCTCTCAACCACGCAGTTTAGATGGAGGAGAGCTCTCCTCCTGCCATGCTAGCAAAGTGAGAGGCTGACTTCAACCCTTCAAAAGAACATCAGTGGCCCCAAGAGGGTCCAATCCTGCCCTTAACGAGCAGAGAAGGTGGGAAAGGCAGAGCAATCACCCTGTCCTCATTGTGGGAGAAGACCTCTTGCCTTGACGCTGCTCTTCAGCAGCATCATCAATTCCATTGGTTCCTTTGATTCCTGCAGCTGGGAAATTTGGATCAGCTCCAAAGAGAAAGAAGTGGATTTTTCACACTGCTCAGAGCTGGGAATCACCATTTCCTCATGGAAATATCTCTAAACAATGATGGCAGAATTAAATCCACTGAGCACTACAGAAGCAGAGAGGCAGAGCCCTGCTTTGGCCTTAAAGGACTGAGTTAGAAGGGTTATTTTAAGGCCCAGGAAGAACGGAACACATTTCTGAGCAAGTGCCCACAAACTCCTTCGAGTTAGTTCTGATTTTAAAAAGAAGAAGTGAATTAAAGGGCATATAATCTCATTTGAACAGCAGTGTTATTAATAAACCAGAGGCAGATGTGGCAGGAGCCTGCGCTAGCGTTGCGTTCTCACCTTTCACAAACATGCTTGAGGCAGAGATGATAATCTCACAGGAGCACTTCTGCTTCCTGCACCAATCTGACACTTCAAGGCAGATGTGGAGAGATTTTGTTTGTGCTGTGCTGAAAGCATCAACGGGGGTTTTGTCATTTCACTATAGAAAAGTGGAAGTATTTCATGATGGGCTGGTGTGTAGGAGCAGTGACATTTCTGTGCTGATATTCATCATGAACTTTTTGGGTGCACTCTGCTTCTCTCTGTCCCAGTGCCCTATTTCAGAGCAGTGTCCACATATAGAATCATAGAATAGTCAGGGTTGGAAAGGACCTTAAGATCATCCAGTTCCAACCCCCCTGCCATAAGCAGGGACACCTCACACTAAACCATGGCACCCAAGGCTTCATCCAACCTGGCCTTGAACACTGCCAGGGATGGAGCTTCTATTCTGGTTACTTATAACAGAGCAAACCAGCTGCATTTCAAGTGCAATTTCATAGGGATGAGAATCCTGCCTTGTATTGACACATATCAGAAACCTAACCAGGACACCCTCGGGTCCAGCAGCTCCAGAGGAATAAAACACACATGAAATTGGGAGGGGGAAAGCAAAAAAAGCCATCAATTCCAACATTTTGCAGGCTGAAATTCAAAGAAAATCTTGATTCAAAGCAAAACAAAATAGTGTTTCATCTGCTGGGGGAAAAACTCTCAGTGTTTTCCACCAACTCAAGTAACATTACTAACAGAGAGGGACTCTTCTCACAGTGACTGTGGCATTCCTGGAAATGCCAGTGATGCTCATAGGAAACTGAACATGACTTTTTGGTCTGAATAGGAGGTTTGGGGCTGGACTCCTACAGCTGCTGAGCTGTGGAGCGCCTTTGTCCTGCTGTGGGTGTGCAGAGCCAGGGGGTGGGAGACTGTCTCAGTCCTCTCTGCTTTGTGAGGGATAATGGAATAGTTCTAGGTCCATGGAGAGTGACAGCATCTTTGTTAGGCTGGGGGTTATGGTCCTTTCCATAGGGGCAGGGGTCTTGCTCCTGTGTGTGGCTGTTGGTCCATTGTGGTCCTCCAAGAGAAAGGTGTGAGTGGCCCAGAGACATCTCCTGATCCTAGTGTGGGAGACATCCATGGTGGAGGCAGGACTCCCAATGTCCTAGATGAGCCTCAACCCCTGGATCTCTATGGGAAGTAAATCAACCCTCCCAATGCCCAAGGACCTGGCTTTGTTACAAAGGCCCCTAACAAAAGCAGGAATTTTGCATCAGCTAAAGCAAAATGTTTCTGGTAATCCCAAACATAATAATTTGATGGGGAGAAAGGGGGGAAATAAAAGTGGCTCGATCTGAACTGATTATAAAATCATTTTCTGGTTCAATGATTTCATTGAAAATTCAGTTGTTCTTGCATCAAAAATCATTATCTGGGTTTCTCAGAGCCACAAATCAATAAAGGCATGGGATGGACCCCATCCTGACCAAGAGCTGGCACAGGGGAGCTGAAAGGGTGACCTGGGTCCTGCAACCACTGCTGCAAGGCACACCTCACACCATTCCTTCACTTGCCCCATTTGGAGGATGCCTGTGCCAGCATTAGCTCTAGGCTGAGCTCAGGACAGGCCACTTCACTCCTGATGGTCTTGCTGAAGCTCTAGGTGATGTTCAGCAGGCCATGACAAAGCCCACTCCATGGGAGCAGTGACCATGCAGGGGACACTTACAGCCCACATGCAGTGACAAGGGATAACACGCTGCCTTCATGACCTTTCCTCAGCTCTTGGTGCTGAGCATGGGAGCTCTGGATGGAGCTGGAGGAGCTGTTTCCACCTGCAGTCCCTGCTGCTGGGGTCACAGGCCAGGGCAGCAGGCAGATGGTCTATTAGCTTAGGTAGAGTTGATCCTGACAGGGAAGGGGCGGGGGGTGGCTTCCTGAGGTCTTTCTCATCCCAGCTGTCTGTGGGAATTACAGGCATCCCGTTGCTATCAGTTGATCTCATTTTCACTGCCTCCCCTTGCTGTATTGCAGGGAGCCAAGCACAGAGACATGCTGGTGTTCCCATGGGATCTGGGAACATGCTCCAGCTGTGGATCCAGCTGTGTCTCACTGGGACAGTCCCACGCTGGGAGACCAGAACTGCCCTGGGGTTCTCTTCACCTCCCGATGTGGTGGCCCTCAGGGCTCAGCCCATTCCTAAAACCTTTGGCACTGCAGGGATTTAATGCAGCACTCTCATAGGTGTGCCTGCCCATGTCCTGCTCCAGGGCTGTGCTTGCTGCCTGTGCTGGAATCTGGACACACAGCTACAGCAGAGCAGAGAGGAGGCAGCGAGGATGCTCTCAGGGTGTTAAGTGCAGATGAGAGGCCCATGACACACTCTTACCCCAGTGCATGCCTGATTGCTAGCACAGAATGAGCCTCCTTTAACACCAGTTTTGTTTTCTCTCAACTGAAGCTTGGCTTTCAGCATCTCAACTGCCACGAGTCAGTTGGGTTGTACCTCTGCATCCCTGTGCATGCAATGAGGAAGCACTTGTAGAGCCACAGTCCAACACACCACAGAGCTAACCCAGTCTGTCACAGCCCTGGGGAGCGTGTAGGGCAATGAGGAGCCTGGCTTGGTGCCCAGATCCCTTGCAGAGGTAGACCTGGCAGCACGGATGTGGGGCTCACCTTGTGAACAAGGTGATGTTGTCCTCCGTAGTGTCCCAGTGCTGCTGCTCCTCCCCTCGCCTCCAGATGGGGAAGGACAAAACAAGCCCAGCTGGGACTCGAGTGGAAGCCGAGGAGGCTTGGAGAGCAGGATGAGCTGGTGCCTGGCTGCCATGGCCTGTTCTGCTCCACTGCTGATGGGCTTGTCACTGCTCTCAAGAGCTCAGGCTGTGCCTGCCCAACTCCAAGAGGCGTGGGAGCGGTTACACCAGAAACCTGGGAAATGAAGGCTAATGGGTCCCTGAAGGGATCTGGTCCAACATCCTCATGTCAGACCTGGGGCAGATTGCTCCAGTCACCTTGAACACCCCCATGGATGGAGGCTGCAGCACCTATGGGCACCTACGGGCACCTACGGGCACCTACGGGCACCTACCCCAGTGCTTGACCAGTCTTAAAACTATCTGTAACCATGGGGCAAGTAAACAGAGGGCCAGGGAGGAAGGACCTGCTCTCCTTATGCACAAGTGATGCACCTCCCAGCATCATTTCTACTTCCATGCCACGACCCTCAGCCTCCAGATCATCATCACCCACGGCATGGCCAGAACCTGGGCAGCACTGACTGATGTCCCAGTACAAAGGCTGAACAGAGGGAGTTTAAGGACTAAAAGATCACCTCCGTGTGGGGGTTTAATGAGGCCAGCTGGTGGATCTGTCTTCCTCCTGAGCTGGAATTAGAGCTGGCTGGAAAGCGCACAGCCTTTCCCATGAAAGCTTCAGGAGGCCTTGCACGCCTTTCACTAGCATCACCATCCCATGTGCCCTCACAGGAAAGAGGTAAATAACTGCAACAAGAATGAGAGAAATACCAAACGTCACTCTTCTCTGGCCATCCCCTCCTCCAGGCTCAGACGGAAGGAGAAGCCCTCGCAGCAGCGCTGCGGCTGAGACGTGAGCTTTGCTTTTTTGGGTCAGTTTGGGTTTCAAAAAGCCGTTTTGTGTCAAAACAAAGTCTTAGGTGAAAACTTCTCGCTCAGTGCAGGGGACAGCCAAGCACAGGGCCTGCGGGTTTCCCTTCTGCACCTCTGAGTCATTGCGAGAGTGGAGGGTCTCTATTTTTAGCCTCTGCACACACTCGCTGATACCAGAGCCAGGCTGCTCTTCAGAACCGCATTACCATTGTCTACAGGCATCAGCAGACTTGGTCCTTAGGCTCGGGCTCACAAAGTGGCACCTTTGTGAAGAGGAGCAGCAGGAGGAGGGGATGGAGATGTGACCCTCCCGTCCAGTCTGAGAGCATGGCCGATGACAGCAGTATGGCTATGCAAGGGAGCCATCCATGCATCCGTGCGTTGGAGCAGGAGGGTGGATGGGCCAGGAGGACCAGCTCTGGATGGGGATTAGCTGTGATGTTCACGCCATCATTTTTCCCTGGTAATGTAAGAGTTTGGGGTTATCGTGTTCTTTATGTAGCAGAAAGTTTAGAGTTTGATTCAGCAAGTGTAACCACCCAAACCTGACAGCTTGAGAGCCATCTGGATCTGAGCTCTGCACTGTGATGCTTCCTGGGAGCAAAACGCCTCATGAGCCTCTCCTGCATGGGCTGGTCTCAGTGATGGGGCTGCAGCTGGACTCAGTTTTTGCTTGCTGTGTTTTTGAAGAATCAGCTTTGAAATGTAGAATAAACTCTCCTCAGATTTGTTCCAGGGGCTGAACGGAAGCAGATGATGTTGTTGAAGTGGCTCCACTGGGACAGACAATGGAGTGTCCTGCTTTGGGCCAGATGTGCACTTGCAAGACCAAAGGAGTGGCCTTTTTTGAGCATATGAGTTACTTCTGGGTGGAAAAAAAAGGCCTTCTTGGTAAGGCTCTTGGGCATGCCCACAGATGTCAAACAAGCAAGAGAGAGACTTCCACAACCCACAAGGGTAGTTCTCTATGGGGAAACATGACGCCACATAGCTGCATGCCTGTGGGCTGCATGATGTGTGGGTTAGCACAGGGAGGAAGGCGGCAGGTATGTGGTCAACCCAAATGGTTAAAGAAGAGATGCTGAAATAGCTTACTGATGAAGAGGCCCGAGGTGAGACATACAGCTTCTGCTGCAAGATGAGCTCAGCTGCAGTCTGCCTGAGAGATGCACGTCTCAGTTATTACATGAGAGACACTGCACACACATCAGCTCCGCAGTGGCTGCCTCATCCCTGGCAGTGCTCAAGGCCAGGTTGGACAAGCTGCTCCAGTGGAAGGGGTCCCTGCCTGTGGCAGGGGTTGGAACTGGAGGAATTTTAAGGTCCCTTCCAACCCAAACCATTCCATGATTTTAAACTTGTCCTGTTGATTGATGAGTATTGCACGCCCATGGAGGCCTATGTCCCGTGCTCACACACAGTTGTTTTCTCTTTCTCCTGTGTCAGGTCTGTGGTGTCTCACACAGAAACCATTGGAGACTGACTTTTCCTTTTGGGCAGAAACACTGCTTTACTGCCTTCTGAAGGTTTGGGAGAGAGCAGGCGAATAAAGCCTTGTTTGCAAGCTCTGTGTACACAGGGGTGTCCTTTGTTCACTCCATCCTTGTTGGAAGAGCATGCCTGCCGTTCGCAGCACTCAGCGGTCATTGCACCACTTGGATCCTGCTTCATTTGTGAATGTATGGACAAAACTCTTTACCAATAATAAGATTTAAATAACGAGTGGCAACTGGTGAATGGAGCCTCCATCTGTTCTCACCCGCAATGTGCAAAGTCTACCAAAGTCAATGGACTTCTCTCTGCTGAATTCAATGGGCCTTTTGCCAAAAGCTGTGTGAATAAAATAACACTTGTGCATGTATTTATGAATGGTGAGGAGGGGGATATGTGCAGAGCCAGCATTCACTAAGTGCCCACAAAACAGCTCCTAACACAGTTTCTTAGCAAATCACAGCAATTGCCTGCCTGAAAACTTTATGTCTTCTTGTTGCAGGAAGAGGAGCCCCATAGCCCTGGGACAACACCTCTACTGCAGCAGAAGAGGGTCACATATAGCAATGGCATTGCAAAGGACACAGCTTCCCTGGTGTAGAAGTGGATTTTGAAGACTTCAGCACTGTACCTATGACTAACCTCATTTGCCCTGGGATTTCTTTATTGCAGACTATTGCTGCTGCCATGGTGCTTATCTAGTTATGAAATACCCAGTGGTGGTGTGGCTCCTACAAAGCAAAATGAGGCTTGGGGAAGGATTCAGTGTAAGTGTGTGTAATGCACATCATTGCTCTGAAGCTGTTGTAATGACACGCAGGGATTCAGCACATAGTGAGCCTAATTAGGGATGACTTTAACATCCCTCTAGAAGGGCATGCATGCTCCCAGATACCCACCTGGACATGCTGAGTTGCCGCAGCCAGTTGGAGAGAAATAGCAAGGGAGTTAATCTGGATTTGTTCTGATATAATCATCCAGTATTTGTCCTCAGATTATGTTCTGGCACTTTGGGTAAAAGATAACCCCAGTGCAGTATCTCCCACCTGAGAACTATCAACCCTCCTTTTTTTTTGCTCTAGGAACTGGAGAAAGCAAAACAGGAGGAGACAGAGAAGGAGGAAGGTCAAGTGTCCTGGAGCAAGCCCACAGAAGTCCTGATGGCATCACAGGAGCTCCCACAGTGGAGCTGGTTGGGGACAAGGGCCCTTGTAACACATTGCCTGAAGGTGTCTTGATTCCCAGTCTCTTCACAGAAGCCACCAGTGTGAAACAGCTTCTCCATTTGCTTGCAGCCCTGCTCCCTTCTGCCCTTTGCACTTGTCCCCTAGGCTGAATGACAAAGAGAAAATTCCCCTTTACATCTGCTGCTCTTCAGGTGTTTGTGATTGTCTCAGCATCCCATTCAAAGGCATTCGTGGTGAGAATGGACATACCCAAAAGGAGCCTAAGGGCTCCTGGGTCTGCGTGCTGTGCCCTCCTCCCTGACTGCTCACAGTGGTCAGCACTTGGTGCCCCTGTGATGGTGCTCCCCATTCAGTGGTCAGTTGGCTACCCAGTTACTCCTGGAAAGAAGGGTGCAATTCACTCAGTGAGAAAGGGAGAGGAGAAAAGGTTCCTTAAAGTTACAAAATCTGGTTGAAAGCCACAAGAATGGAGCCGGATATGAAGAGGTTTTTTAACATCACCTTATCATTTCAGCTGATGATTCCTGTGGTAAGCACCAGTGAGGTACACTCACTGTCTCAGCTCTTCCCCCCGCAGCTTTTTGGAGTGATGCAGATGTGGTTACTAGGGGATTTAATTTCTTATTTATTTGCTGACTTGTGCCTTGTGGTTTTCCAACACCTTGGGAAGAAAGCCCTCGTGTTGGTGCACTGGGAAAGGAGCCTAACCATGCACTGGGGCATGTGCTGGAGCAGTGATAGCTGCAGGATGGCTGCAGGATGGCTGTGGGATGCCTCACGGCACCTTGAGCCTCATTTCTTTTTCTCTGGCCCTTGGTTGTCTCATCAAATGCAAACATCTTAATGAGCTGAGCTATTCAGTGGATTTCCCCTATTATCCTGGCTAAGCTATTTGCTCTCCTGGCAAGCTGGTGAGCATTCCAGGTCATCTGAGAATGCTTTGTAAACTTTTGCACATCATTAGGTCTAAGTAGGACGGTTATAAAGCAATGGCAGGGAGTTAAAAGGCAATTTACCTTTTATGAGAAACGCAGGTACCCTGGTGATAAGCTCTCATCTCCAACAGAGATTCTGTGAAGCAGTGAGCCAGGAAGTCTCACATCAGGAGAAATCATAGGGGTTTTTTTTTATTCCCTGGGGGAATTCTGCTCTTTTCCTGCTTGTGGGTGATATCATATACCTTCATAATACCCCCAGCCCTCCCCATAGCGTCATCGGAGCTGACACACTGCAAACCATCACCTAAAGGTCAATTGCTCTGTGTTTGAAAGCAGAGCTTTGGTGCTGACACCAGAGTCCCTGTTTTGAGGCAGAGTGGTTCAGGGTCAGCTCTCTGGCAGATGGCATCTGTTTGCTGCTGCCTTTTCTCCCTTTCAATCAGGTCACCCCTTCTTTGTGTGCAGCACCAATGCAGCAGTAACGGTGCAGAGCACAGAGTGGGGAAGGCAAGCTGCCCCACTGTCCTGGGGCTCCATGCAGGCTCAGGACCATGGGTTTAGCTGTGTAAATCAGACCTCCCTTCAGAGTGAGAAATGAAGCTTTTCATAGTATTAGAATTAGGAGCCTGTTCGTTGCAGTTCATCCGTCAGAGATGAGCAGCACAGCTCTTCTCCCTTCCCGTGTTTGGATGTGCTGAATCTGTGCCCTCACCAGAGCAGCTTATGGTGCATTAAGCTTGTCCACAGGGCAAGTGATTTTTCTAGTGCTGACAACGATTTTGTACCTAGCTGACATATTCAGTGCGGTGGTAATCCCAAACAGAGGAAACTAACCACTGAAAAGGGGGAAGAAGACAGTCCCAGCTTTTATGTTCAGCTACCTTTTGCAGTGCCTCGAGGAATATGGTCTGAGGATTTTCTGGCTACATTTGCATAGAAGCAGCCTTCTTCCTTGTGCTACAGGTTTAAAACTGTTTGGTTTGGGGTTTGGCTTTTTCCTTCTGTTGAGCTGTATGAGATCACTAATGATGTATAAGTACTGGAGATCACTGCCTGCAGCAAGCACTCCAGAAGGCTTCCGAAAGCAGCAGGCTCTAGTATTCCTGGCTTCTGCAACAGACTTGATGTGGATTAAAATCAGAGCAAACAATGAGCTGCTGTTGATCATCAAAAACCTCTTCTGCCCTATTACAGTGCTTGAGTGAACAATGCCAAGGAACAGCCCATGCCACTGCAGGCTTGCCCAGGCCAATCGATGTTCGTTCAAGTCACTCCTGGGCATGGTACAGGACTCCTTGTAGGGCAGATACCAGTCCCGTTAGACAGGCTGGATCTATCATGTTGTTCTGGAGGTCCAGTTAAATAGCAAGGCTGTGGAAGGGTCTGGGCCACTTGATCTCATGCCAGTGGTTTGGGAATAATTCATCCATACAGGCCTGAAAAGGCTGTGGATGTGGGTATCTTTGGCACTGGCAGATGTCAAGGATAGCATTGCTGTCGATGAGCTGCTTGAAAAGAACAAGCAGAGCTGAAAAACTCCACCAGCGAAGGTAAGGATGTGGCTCATTAAGAAGCTGGAGCAAGACAGATGGTTCGCTTGGCAGGACAGTGTTTTACTAAAGCTTGGCTTTTGGGGCAGGTTTTGGCAGAGAGGCTGAGCCAGGATCCTGTTCACAACCTGAGTCCTGGTTAGTTTTTAATGTCCTTGTGGCAGAGCAAGAGAATGTGCTGGGCATAGACTTGGCAAAGGGCCTGGGCCTCCAGTTTTGGCAGAGTGGCTGAGTCCAGATAGCATCAATAGAGGCTGCAGATGTCCAGGAGGCAGCAGCGTCCAGCTGGCTGTGTTCATTGATCCTTAATTTGGGCTATTCACAAAATCTGCTCCTTAAATGCTCATTCTGGGGTGCTGCTGTGCAAGGCTGGGAAGCAATGCTGGCTGTCCAACGATCCCACTCCCCTCCTTGACAGATCCTATGTACCTTCTTCCCATGCCTTGCAGATTACACTCCAGGTCTGACTCCCACCTATCTCCCAGCCCAGCTGCATATCATCACACAATTACCACCATCCAGATCCTTATAGAAGATAAGTCCTGCATGAGCAGGAGCCTGGCTGGTCATAGCCTTACACTTTGTCCTCAACCTGCACCGACTGCCTGACAGGTAAGTCAGAATCAGATGAATCACTTTTATGTTTCTCTCCAGTGCTTATGAAAGGAGCTGGGGATGACAAGCTCCTATAGGATTTCCTGCCTTTCAGCCTTTTCACAGGGAGGTGAGATGCATCCCACTTCGGTTTTGAACTCAGTCATAGTATTTCCACTTCATATTCCGCTTTGCTTTGGGGCGAGCTGGTCATGTTGCCTGTGGCAGGCAGATCTTCCCTTTCACACCAGCAAAATGCCTTGGAAAAAAAGCAAGGTCTTGAAGAGCCCTTTATTTCTGTGAACCCCTGCGAGTAACAACACTCATGGGTGCAAAATGCCTGGAGATGCTCTCTGTTCTCTTTGGGACATTTATGGAAGAAGCAAACAGGTTAAGCTCTGCTGATCCATGGAGTTAGAGGAGCAAAGCCCTCCTGCTTGTCTGTAATACATTGCTGGTGTCCCAGTTCCATAAACATCCTCTCACCAGGGCCTAAATCGGTCTGTCACATGTCACCACTCCATCTCTTCTTATAGCCCCATGGAAAATAGGAGTGATACAGACCACAGAAACTGGGTCTGGTCACCCTGCCAAGGGGAAACGTGGACAAGGCTGCTGCTGACACCCGATGAATGGGGAAGAAGCACCACGGCACAGGGTGGATGAAAAGGGATGTATCACCTTGAGCCTGTGCCTTCTTCTGCCTATGCGAAGACAGATTAATCCCAGCTAGTCTCCGTATGTGGAAGCATTTAAATGTCTTTTAAGCAAGGAAAACAGTACAAAACCCATCCTTCCTGCTAGGTTTTGCTTCCAAAGGAAGAAACCTCACACTCAGCCTAGGCTGATTTTAAGGTCCTTTCCAATTCAAACTATTCTATGATCCTAGAATACAGTTTCTGCAGCCTGTGCCTAGGGCACGCACTGGGAGTGAGAGGAGCAGAGTCAAGCTTCTGTCTCCACTCAAAGACAGTGCTTGAATCTCTGCTCTCCATACCCACCTCTGGCAAGGCTCTGTCAAACCAGCCACTCGCCCTGCCACTAGTTTTAGAATCATAGAACAGTTCGGGTTGGAAAGGACCTTAAGATCATCCAGTTCCAACCCCCTGCCATAAGCAGGGACACCTCACACTAAACCATGGCACCCAAGGCTCTGTCCAACCCGGCCTTGAACACTGCCAGGGATGGAGCACTCACAACCTCCCTTGGGCAACCCATTCCAGTGCCTCAGCACCCTCACAGGAAAGAATTTCTTCCTTAGATCCAATCTAAACCTCTCCTGTTTCAGTTTGAACCCGTTACCCCTTGTCCTGTCACTACAGTCCCTAATGAAGAGCCCCTCCCCAGCATCCCTATAGGCCCCCTTCAGATACTGGAAGGCTGCTATGATGTCTCCACGCAGCCTTCTCTTCTCTTTGATAAAGCTGCTTCTTGGGAGCACGCCTGGCCAAAGTGCAGCTTGCACTTGATTTCCTTGGCTCGTCAAACAATCCAGCTCCTGACAGGATGTTTGCTGGAAGAGAGTCCAGCAGTTCTGCAGAAAGAGCTTTGGCACCTTCCCAGCCAAGGAGCAGGAGCGTATTGGATAGCCCATCGGAGCAAACAGACTGAGGAGCACGGCACCAGCACAAAACACTTGTGTTTGGTGCATTGGGGACAATAGATGCACAATGGAAAACATTAGGGAGAAGGGGGAAAAGAGCTGCTCAGTGCACTCTTGAGAAGAGGGGAGCCTATTGTGGATGCTTCTGCCCAGGATGCTCAGGCTGAAAGAGGGACTTAGTGTAGGTTAACCCCTAGCTAGCCTTTCAGGAAGAAGCACAGGGATGCACTAAGGGTCCTGCTCCAAACTTCCTAAAGCTCCTGGTTTGCAGGAGCCCCTGAGGAGCTCAGCCCAGCCTGGACACAGGGCATCCGGGAAAGGTTTCCTTGGGAAGAGAGAGATTTTTGTCTTAGGTAGGGGATGTTCCCAAGGGCAGAGCTCACCCTGGGGCTGTTTTGTGCAGGGTGGGAGGTGGGAATGTCCCATTTGTGCAGCGCAGTCCTGCGGGCAACCCAGGAGAGCCTCAGCTCTGCAGTGGGATGGGAAATAACCTTCAGATGACCTTGTTGGAGCCTGTAGTGTCATTGCCATCAGCAATAAGGAAGAAGAATGAAACTAGAGCTCCTTCCTGAGTCCCATTGCCCTGTACTTGCCCCATGGGCACAAACACTGCCTTTCCACCTTCTTAGCACTGAAAACATGGTGGGGATGGTAGGAAACAAGGCAGGAAAATCCCATTGGCGATGAGGAGAGCTTCAAACAATAGCAGGGATTTCCAGGGACATGTGCAGCCTTGCCAGTGACTTTTCATGCTGCAGATGTCCTGACCTCATCCCTTCCCCATGCGAAACGTGCTGCAGCAGAGCCAAGGGATGCTGTTTGCCCCCACCAGGCTGAGACGAGGAGGGGCAATGGGAAGCCTGATTTAGGGGACAGCCTGTGCTCCTGCTCTCTGCTCCCTTTGAGCACAAGTCCCAGGCTGCCTCCCCTGGCACACGCTGCCCCAGCCATGGAGAATCAGGGGATGCCAGGGGGCTGGGAGGTCACTGTGGCCATCAAGAGTATTCCCAGGTCTCACCACAGTTGCAGGTCCCTGGCATGATTTTAGGTCAAGCCAAAAGCTTTCCAAAACAATTCCTGAAGTAAGCTGAAGGTGAGCGTGGATGTGATATTATTGCCCTGTGCACTTGGCTGCATCCATCCTGGTTTGGAGGAGAAGAACACTGAATAGATTGCTCTGTGTCAGCGGCCTCAGGGCCAGGAAACAGTGCCAAGCATGTTTAAACTGCTAGTGCAGATACAAGCGCTCCGGCTGCTGCTACATCTCTGAGCATCTCCTCCTGGGCAGAGAAGCATCCGCTGGGTTATGGGTGAGGGAGGTTCAGGGCTCACAGCGAGGCCCTTCTCTGTGGAGCTGGGCATTTCTAAGGCTGTTTTGTGCCCAGTTTCTCATCACCTGCCAGCAGGAGCCCTGCAGCGTGCCAGGGTTACACAATCCTTTGCTCAAGGAGCAGGCAGCGAGCTTTCCCACCCGCTCTGCGGACAAAAGGCTCAGCCAGTTCTTCGAATACCTGAATGCACAATTCCTTTCGTAACCGGCTCAGAAGTGCATCCCGGGTGCAAGGAGTAAACGTCCCCGGGGCAGCGCGCAGGGAGCCAAGAGGGGCCGAAGGGAACAGGCTGGAACTGGAGCCTGGGATCAGTTTTCATCGTGTTGGGCTGTTTCTTTTCCCTCCCTTGTTCCCTTCCATCCGATCGCACAAACCTCCCAATGTGACCTTGAGGGTGCTGCGGGGGAGGAGGAGGAGGACGCAGCAAAATCAGTGCATGGGGAAA
This sequence comes from Agapornis roseicollis, assembly GCA_002631895.1. NCBI lineage: Eukaryota > Metazoa > Chordata > Aves > Psittaciformes > Psittacidae > Agapornis > Agapornis roseicollis. The sequence goes on along the minus strand of NDXB01010971.1, from coordinate 29,318 downwards.
ACCACTGGATTTGGGTGTTTCAGCCGCTGTCCCAAGGGCAACCTGAGCCCGCAGTGATGCAGGGGAGAGCTTAGGGTTGAGCCGATACCCTCCCCCCCTGCCCGGGCTGGGTTATTCTGCAGACTCAGCAGAAGCCCCGCTGCCTGGGAAGTCCCACAGGGCTGCAGGCGAATTAACTCAGTGTTGCCCTGAAACAGAATCGCTTGAGCATGACTCTGCAGGGCGAGAGGCAGGCAGGGGAGCGGAGGGGATTGTGTTGCATTAAGGCAAGGTTGATCCTAGATAGCGCTGCGGGAAAGAGAAGCGCCCTGCCTTTGTCCTTGTTCCCTTGGGAGTTCTGCACATGGCGTTTGTCCTCTTCTGTAGGGAATGGCACATGAGTCCCAGCTGGCAGGCACATCCTGCCTGATCCTGTCATTCAATTTTCCTGGGGGGTAAATGGGGAAGGAGCCCACTGAAAGCAAGGCTGCTGGTGCTGGAGGGATGCTGATGGTCTCATCCTGCCCCCATCCCATCCTTGGGCAGTGATGGATTCTGTCAGCCCTGACCCTCCACGGCCCATCAGCTGGTGGGGGATCTAAACCACATTCCCTGCCCCATCTCCTGCCTGCCTGTGCCTTGCCATAGAAGTAACAGCAGAACAGAGGAAGAAAGTTGCTGAGCTTGGCGCAGGGGCTGTGAATGCATTACGGGCACGCTGAGGATCATACCCAAGCGAGGAGAACCAGTTCCACTGCAGCAGTGTGAAGGGTGTGGATCAGAGGCTGGAAAACCCCCAGACACAGGAAAATGAAGATACAAGGCTCCAAATATCCTTTTAAAACCCTGGCTGTGACTCAGAGGCATGGGAAGAATGAGCCTGGAAGAGGAGCAGCGGGGTCATGGTCTGCCCAGGGGAAAAGGAGCAATGTGCAGGTGATCTCGAGCATCATCCTCATCAGGGGCACTGAGCAGCAAACAGACCCTGGGCCCCATCAGCCAGGCTGGGACTGAGCCGCTCTCTGGTCACTCAACACTTCTTGGCTTGAAGCTGCAGTGGCAGAGCAAGCTTTAACCCTGTCCTGACAGCGGGCTGCACTGTGCTCACACAGGGTTTCTGGTCTGCTTGGCTTGGTTCCTTGATGGCTGGGCTGGGAAAGGGAACGCCATTAGGATGGATTTCTCCATCCCACAACTCACAACTTCTTGGGTTTTATTTTGGCATTGAAATGTTCTTCTGAAACGTTTCAGCTCCAAGAAATCAGGATTTTCAGAGCAACATGAAATGTCACGGATTGATGACATGGCAAAGGGCTTGGCAAGGCAGCCAACCTTTGCCACCAAACCAAACAGCCATCCTCAGCCTGTTTCCCTTCTTCCAGGTCTGGATCAAAAGGCCACTAAGATAACTGAGCATTCAGCTTCCCCAGGAGCTGCTGCATCAGGCTGTGCAGTGATTTGGAGGCTGAGGAGGCACTGGATCGCTTTTGGTCAAGCACGTCCCTGCAGTCAAAGTTTATAGAGGCTTCTCAGTGTGATGGGCAGGAGAAATAGAGAGACCAGGAAGCGACTGCTGAAACTGCCAGTGATTAAAATGCAATAAAATGTTTGCCTTGTGCTGCTGAGCAAGAAGTGTGGCATGTGTTTTGCTGAGGTAGCAAAGTGGTTGTGTTCACTGAATGAGCAGCTAATGAAAAGCATTTCAAGCAGGAAGCAACGCTGATGAAGATTATGAGCCTGCTTAGATCTGGGAGAATTAAATGGCCTGGGCTGGATACTCCCGTTTTACACCTGATTTTGCATTGATCGAAGAGGATTTACTCTGCTGTGCACCAGTGTGGAAACAGTGGGAGCACCCCTCTGTGCCAGAAGGTGCTGGAGAACATCCTGCTCCCAGGAACAAACCCTTCCTGCATCCCTGTAGATTACAGCTCCATCAGGGAAACTAATCTGGCAGCATCCCCATGTGCTAAACCCGGTCCCATGGGAGCAGCCACAGAGAGGCGAGAGCTTCCCATCCATGGATCATGCTAATTCCTCCTGGGCACCAGACTTGCGGGGCTGCAAATGGTGCTGGGTGTGTGTTCAGGGCCGGAGATGGACTCTCATTAACGGTGATGTGCAGCACTTTGCTACTTTCCCCCCAGGATTATTCAGAAACCAGCAGCGTAACAGAGAGCAGCATCTGCCCAGAGCCTGACCGTGAGCATCACTCATAGTTTTATTCTTGGTGCTGGTAAAACTCACTGTCTTTCCCTTGGGAAAGAAACATGGGCTGCTCTTCAAACACGGCACCAGAAAACATCTTCATTGTGAAATCACCTCCTGCATTGCTGGATGCATGCACCACATCCTCCATGTGCAGTCAATGACATCTGACAGCTTCATTGTCACCTCGTTAAGGAATTTCCTGCAGGGAGAATGAAGGAGACAGCAACTCCCTGCGTTTGAGCTGTTCTGTGTCCTCGCAGCATTGTGTGGCTGTGCTCCTCCCAAAGCCACCGGTTCGGGTTGGGGTTGGGGTAGCCAGATGCTAGCAGAGTGCATTGTGCATGCCTGTCCCATCCTCCTTGGAGGGACAGGGCTATGATACTTAAAGTACTCTCCAAACTCTTCCATACTGTGGCTGCAAGTCTCTTCTAGGCAGCATATTACCAAATCATATGTGTGTACAAACTTGTTTGGATAGATATTCCCTGCCTCATCTCTTCCCGCTCCCTTCAGGGCAGAAGATGCAACTCGTCCTTGACAGCTGGTTCACACAGCAAACCCTCGTGTGCTGTTGAGCTTTGCTGAAGGTGGGCACAGTGCCTTCTCAGGCTAAAAGCTGGCCAGGATCCACACATTGTAAAATCTCAGCTCAGCCAAAGCCCCAGAAGGGTTCCTGGTAAAACAAGAGCAGGCACGTCTGCTTAGCCTGATGTTAGGAGATACTAACGTCAAGAGCAGGGGAGCAAAGCACAGGTAATGGGTAGAACAGCACATTGGCAGGGTCACTGACATTCAAAACTTGCAAGACACTGAAACTCAGTCCAAAAGAGCAGTTTGATTTCTTCAGCAGCATTGCGCTAATGGTGTGTTTAGGCTAATACCAGGCTGCCAACTAAAAAGCATGTGTGCTTTCTCATCCATGCTTACATGCTAAGAAGATCGTCACTGAGACTATTGCTCACCCAAGAGCCCCCTCAAACACTGCCAGGCCTGGAGAGCTGCAGCACTGCCCATGCCAGATTCCACAGCTTGGCTGGGATCTGCTGCGGTCTGGTTGCACCCAGCATCCCATTAAGATTCATTGCCTGCCTAATGGCAATGGTTCTGGTTATCAGCCTGGATGCACCTGCATGTTCCAACACTGATGTGCTGGGTGGTTCTGTCAAACGGGTTAAACCAACCCGTGCTGCAGTTGGAAACCCAACTCTCCTGGCTCTAACTATGGAAACACCAGGCAGCTGCTCTGAGATGGTTGTTTCTCTTCCCTTTGCAGTCCTGAGGACAGCACTTTACTGATGGCGATTGCCAGCTTATCCCACATAACTTTTGGTGCAATCCTGGTGAGGCAGATGGGCACAGGGAATCCATTGGCTGCTTTGTTAGTATGTAACACATTCACACATTTGATGGAGTCATGGGGACCAGGCTCAGATGATGCCTTGTCTCGGAAAACACAGGAATTGCCTGAATTCTGGAAAGCCATGACTGTCCCAGCAGTGGTGGTTGGGAGGGACCTCTGGAGATCTCTATCCTGGCCTCTTGCTAAAACTGGACCAACAATAGTCCATGTTTTCAAAATGTCATTCTTGATACCTTCTGCTCTTCTTGTTCCCCATTGTTCACCCATTTGCCATTGCTTTCGCATCATTTCCACAAGGGCCACTGCCACACAGACCTGCTCTATGAGTGCTCAAGGCTGGGAAATGCTTGGAATTTGAGGACCCTTCCTATGCCAGCGGAGAGGGCAACTGCTCAGGTGGGGCAGGGTGGCCTCAATACCTTGCTAGCTCCAGAGTCCAAGCTCTTGGCTGCCTGACAACCAGCAACGAATGCTGTCACCTTCAGCGAAGTCCAAGAGGGGGGTAAGTCTCATCCTGTTCTCTGTCACAATCTGTTTTCAGTTTACTCTCTGGGGAACGGGTCTGGTAAATGATACCTGTAAACCACCCATAGGAGACCAAAGCTGCTCTTTGTGTCCCTGACATTGCAGAGCAAAGGCTTGGAAACCAAATCTGGTTTGAAGCCGATTTGCTGTTATCCCTGCACACTTCAGCCATCACAACTTCTCCCCCCTGGGGCATGAGGCAGGTGGTCTTCATCACCCTGTGCTGATGATTATCTTAGGAGCACCAGCTGTTGGGAGGCAATTGTCTCTTCCACTATAAATGGGGTCTGCTGCAAACCTAGAAGAAATGAAAAGACCAAATTCCTTTGTTCTCCAGGCTGTTCAGGAACAGGAATTCCTTGCTCCAAGTAGAAGGAAAGTGATGAGGTTGGTGACCCACTTTGGAAAGGACAAGGGAGAATGGCTTTAATCTGCCAGAGGGGAGCTTGAGGTAAGCTCTTGGGTAGAGTTTCTTCCCTGTGAGAGTGGGGGTTGGAACTGGATGATTCTAAGCTCTTCCCAATCCAAAGCATGCTATGATTTTCTGTCCCTGGCTGGTTGTTCCTTCTGCCCCTTGGTGTCCTCTCTGCTCTGCAGGCTCCCTTCTGACCCCACCATCACCCAGGTGGATAAAAGTACCACCTCTGAAGCATTCTTCTTTATGTGACCCTATCAGCCACCCAGATTGCCACACAGCTCCCCAGACAGCTCTATTGACACAACCAAAGGCGTGGGGGCAGGAATTGCTTAAACTGGCTTTGCTGCTAGAAAAATGCTGGTGGCACCACACCCGGGAGCTGCCTGGGAAAAGAGGAGTTGGGAAGGTGGCAACTCCATCAGGGCGAGCCTGGGGTGAGAAATCACTGCCTTGCGTATCCCAGCACCCGGCAAGCTCCAACAGGGCTTCATTTGCATCCTCACAGCCAAGAGATGGGAGCCAGGCTGGGAATACCATCCGTTTCCTCCATTGATTAGTTAGAAGGTGGGGAAAGGAAGGGATATGGGGGGCTGAGCTGCTTTGGGGATATCTCCACACTCAGGGCTGCTTGATGGCCTGATTTGTGCCTGGAGTGACAAGGAGCAGAGGAGGGTCCATACTGGGGTTACAGCATTAGGTGGGATGTGCCCATCTCACAGAAGGGTAGCCCCTGATAAACGTTTTTCCTTATGTGTTTATGCAGAAATCTTCTACCAAAGTGCTTTGGAGTGGGGCTGGGGTGCATAAACCCAACATTGCTCTATGCAAAACACACATTGGCCCCGAGTTTTGCCAAACACATTTGTTTTCCCTTAGGGAAATGCAGATCAACGCGTCCTACCCGGGTTGCAGGGAATGTGCTGTGGATGTAGGGTGCCTTGTTATCTAGATCAGTGTCCTTCTCCTAAGGATAGTTACATATCCCACTGTCCTCCCCTGCCAGGGCATTCCCATGTTGCACAGCAGTCAGAGCTATGGGCAGGAGCTGTGTCCATCGGATTGTCCCTTGCAGATGCTTTTAGAGCTCTATGTATATATCCTTTCAGTTAATTTACAAGGCATAGAACCAGCTTATCCCCCCTTTTGAACCAAAGGGACCAGGATAAGCAGTGAAAGTTTTATGCTGTCAGTGGGACTCACTGCAGGGCATTAAGCTTATCTTTCCACTGACTGTTTCAGGCTTGAATATCCTGCTAAAACTCCTCACTTGCTTACACATAACTTGTTTTGACTGTGATACTTAACGATTTCAAAAGCTTCACTATCACCTCCTGTTCCCACCCATTTATCTAGCTCTAATAGCCCCAGGCACACCCAGCACCTGAAGTCCCAAAGCTTGGGAGCTGCCCAGTTTTGCCTGCAGTCCTACCACCCTTCATGAAAGCCTCCTCTGGTTCTATCCAACATAAACTTATCTTATGATCCATGTTCACATGTCCCTAAAGAGTTTAAGCATTGGCCATGCCCATCTCTGATACTACTGTATGCTGGGAAAAGCAAGTGATTTTGGATTACACCGTTGGTCTTTATAGCTCCTCTTTCAGGATGCACAAACTACTTTCAGCTGGTTATAGTCTAAAAGAAAGCTGAGACTTCATCCCAGGGCCCTGTAGGACCAGCATTATCCTGCTCAGCGCTAGGGTTGGCATAAGCATGGGCATAAAAGATGCTCCATCTCTTCCTGGGGTGAGGGGAATGATGTGGTAGGGGTATCACAGGTGTTCTGAAACAATTATCAGCTTTCATTAAATGGCACCAGAAGACAAGGCTGTTCCCAAGCAGCTCTGCCAGTGCTGCCTTTACCAGGATAAAAGGAGTAACCTGATGGTGGGGGACTGGTCACACTGGTAGGAGGGTACTGAAGGACATGACCTGCCCACCGTGCTCAAAATGGGCTGAATACACAAGAGGGGTCCAGCAGAGCCAGGAGGTACCAGGAATCACTGTCATATATGATAAATGAGCCAAGTTCAGCAATGGAAAGTGGGACTTAAACACTCTGGGACCAAAAGTGAGGCACAGTCTGTGTCATTATTATTATTCAATAATGAAGACCTTGGAAGGCATTCACAAAGGCTGTGATAGACTCTGTTAACAGAGCTGTTAAAGCAAGAGCACGTGGTGAGCTGAGACATCAGGGAGATAAGGTGGAAAGATAATTACAAGGAAAAATGCTGTGCTGTCTGGCTTCTGGAGCAAGGCGGGATGCAAAGGAGCGTGTGTGGGCTCGCAGCCCCATGCTAACAGCGTACACAACCTTAGCTGTGCCCTCTTGTGCTGCCGTGTTGCAGTACAGCTGGTGCAGGGAGCGACCCTGTCCCAGGGGTGTTTTGGGTGCTTGTCACCTTTGCCAGCACCTTTCATCACCTCCTGCTCCCCCTTAGTGTCTTCTGTGTCCTGACCTGGGAGCTCTGCATGGTTTTGCTTCCTGCTCCTGTGGTCTTTCTTATCCATGTGCTCAGGACCAAATACAGTGTGCATGGTCATACTGTGTAAGAGTAGAAAGATCTGCAGGGTCCAGAGTCAGCCTCAGACATCCTCCAGCCCTGCCGTTTGGGAACTCCTTGTCCTTTCCTTGCCCCTTGTCTGGATGCCCCCAGCCCCGAGGAGCATCTTCCCCTCTCATCCCCAGTGCCTGTGTGTCACTGCTCTATGGCAGGCGGAGCTGGTCCATGTGCAACGGTTGCATGTCCCCTGGGAGCAGACCCCATAGATCTGGCCAAGCTACAGAAGCTCTGCAGGGTCTCTGTTGCAGATGATGTACTGATGGCAGAGATGTACCAATGCCTTCTCTTCTCACCCGCAGTGCCCCTGGGTATGCGTGAACAGAGCAGATTTGTGAGCATCCTGCTGTCCTAAGCAGAGGAGCACTGCAGCAGATGGGCCTGTTTGCCAGCTCCCCTGCTCATTCCCTGCAGGAATGGCAGTAAATGCATCTCATTTGTATTTTGTTGGCATCCTACAAGGCTGGCCAGGAACACGCTGTGCAGCAGCTGGAGCAAAGTGTTGTTTGATTTCCTATTGTTTCTCTTATGCTTTGTTTCTCACATCTTTGGGACAGGGACAACTCAGAAACAGGCAAACAGGGTCTTCAGGAGGTGAAGCATCATTTTAATGCTTTTGTAGAGAAGTGATGCAGGGACATTTCCAGCTTCTTGGAAAGTGGAAGTTCATGTCACACACTGACAGCTGAACTGAAACAAGGGTTTCTGCATGCTCTGCCAAGTCTCCTGGAGCTCTTGTGGTTGGATTTTTTTTTCCCCTTCTATCACTGACATCATTTTGCACATCTGAATGGGCTAATTCGGCCCCCTCACCCCTGACGTAGCACCCATGAGTGTCCAGCTGCAGGGTTGGGGAATGGGGACAAGAAAGGAGAGGAGAACATTGAAAAGGCATCTGGAAACCATCAGGTAAACCTGCTCCTGACAGTCCAAGTGTGGGGAGAAGAACTAACTGCTAAGAGCCTGCTTCTGAGGTTCACAACTCTGCTGCTCCACTGCTCTGAGGCCTGGTGTGATAACCAATGGAATAACACAACATCTAAACAGTGAAAATGGATTTCACTTGAGTTCTTCTCTGGTTATGTGTTTGCCAGGTGATCTTGAAAATGGTTTTAGCCTGGAGCTTTAATGGCATCAGAAGGGAGTCAGGGTGGTTACTGAATGCCTCGTGATTTTGCAATATGTTTTGGCATAGAGCAGGTCATTAATAGGATTTAGATTCCCTTTTTAAGGTTTCCTGATTTAAGATCAACAGCTCTGGCCTCATGGTGGAGAGATGCAGCAAAAGATACAAGGAACACCAGAAATAGATAAATATATATATATTTATGTGTATATATATATATAAAACCTCCTTTGCTTCTTTTCTCAGAGCCTCAAGGGCTTAGCTGTACCACTGCTCCTATCAGTGCTGTCACAAGCGTTCAGAGTCGTGAGCGCTCCTGGGCCATTTCTGTAGGCATTTTGATTGCTATGGAAATAGGGCAGTGATTCACCATTCCGGGCAGTAATAACACAGGTGTAGGGGAAGTGGATTTCATGTAAATACACTGTCTCTTGTTTGTAGGAGCCTGAATTTCACTCAGCCATGGGGAGACTCGTATTTGCTGGCCATCAAATGCCACCGCTTTAGGCACCTCCTAAAAAGAGGAACCAAAACTTGGGTGGAAAGTGTGATTTCCAAGAAAATTACTATGTGGGGGGAGCTGAAATGTGGTTTCAGTCTGAACGGGGCTGAAACCGAAACTTTTCCACAGGACCATTGAACAGGGAATACTCCAAGTGTTTCCACAGCTGCGAATTGATGGGTGTCAGCATCACTAAGAGCAACACCCGCCTAAGCCCAGTTTCCCAGTACCACCAGGAATCCCAGTGTCCCCAGTCAGAGGTGACCCAGCTGGCTGATTGCAATGGGGCCAGGAGATGGGGCTTTGCACCCAAGCCAGCTTCTGCCCACCAGACCTGCAGCCCCAGGTCTAGCTGTGAACTAAGCAGGTTTCCCCCAACCTGAGCCATTTCCAAGGAGAAATGTGGAGCTTTGTGCATCAGTATTTTACAGCTTGACCTAAACCAGAGCAAGCAGCAGTTTCCTTTGCTATGAGGCCATAAAGCACAACATGGAGCAATGAAGAGCCAAGACCATCCTTTGCTCCTGCCTGCATGTAGTGCAGCAGCTACCACTGCAGCCTGGCCAGTTAGTGCCACCATGGGCTCCACAACCGAACTGATTATATATGCTCTGAAAAAGCATTACCATTTCTGCAAGATTTGCTTGTATTTTTGTACTTGGTGGTTTCTGCCTCATTTAGGAGAAATCTCCAGTTTCTTGCCAGTTTTAACTATTTTTCCCTGAAATATATTGTGTAATCAGCTTGGTTTGGTCAGTCTGTGAGATTTAAAGATAAGTCTTTGAAGAACCATAGTTCTTTGAGGAAGACTGAATGATGTCTTTTAATAGGTAGTGCTACATTAAGATATGGACAGCAAACACTTCTCACACCTTGCAGTGAATCTGTTGGGGATCTGTCTCAGTGGATGGAGGTCATTTCTGACAGATCTCCATAGGTATCCAGAGCAGAAGACATGACTCCAGTTGCTTGTGTGACTGCCTGAATACCAGCTCATGGATTCCCCCTTTCCCTTAGCCAAATGCAACCCTTGCATACAGATATTTCCTGCTGGGAAATTCATCCTATGTCAAAATCAAGCACTCCTGAGGTTGCTTATTTGCACTTTTAATTGCAATTTATTTCCACTTTGAGCTTTTCCAGCCTTGGTTCCCAAGCAGGCCTCACAGTTTCCTTCCCTTTGCAGCACCCTCCATTCATCCTTCATAGGTAAAGCATTAAACACACTGCGCATCTCCTTTTTCACCATGAGGTGGATTTTCAACAGCTTCCTGCATCCTTTTGAAAGCCCTGTTACTGAGTGTTGTTAATGCTGGTGTGTGACCTCCTCCACAGGCATCTCTGGGTATGTGACAGCCTGTGCCTTGAGTTTCCCTGGTGTTTATAGCAGGGTAACACCTCTCTAATTGCCTCATGCCTCCCCGCTGAGCTCATGTGAAAGTTACCACAGCATTTGTTTCTCTCCCAGCCTTGTGAATCTTCCATGGCATCCCTAGGCTTATTAATAATAGCATCATCCTTGGAGAGCAGCCCCTTCCAGACCCATGGCTGAGGGTTATTGGCGCTGTTTCACTTTGAAGTTTGGAAGCAATCAGTTCAACTTTGTTTTTCTCCATTGCAGTTTAACACCCTCCTTCTATCAGGGGTGGTGCAGACACTTGGGTGTTATCACAGCTGGGTGGGAAAGGGTTCCCACTATCTCTCCGGACATTAACCAAAGAGTTACTGAATTCCTTGGAGCTGTGTTAAGCCCAGCAGTCTGCTACTGCCAACCTGATCGCTTCCATCTCATAAAGATGTTCAGCCTTTATATTGGCTCCAAATATACTTCAGCAATTCCATGGCTTTGTCCTTATATCTGGTATATATTCCTTTGTTCTATAGCTTGCTGAATGCATTCTTAGAATGGATTTTATTCTCTGACCACACTCTGCTTTCCCACACCCATAAGGTGTTACCAATACCCAGGCTGGAAGCCAGCAGTCAGCTGAGATTGTTTCTGATAAGGCAGGAATCCAAGGACTTTCGTCTCACACATGATTTTGCAGCCAGTTTTCCTGGGCTTGCACAAACCCTACTTGGCCATAAGAAGGACTTAAACATTGGATTTTAAAATAGGCTTTGGTCACTCAAACTTTGATTGTTGAAATTCAGCCCGATGTGATCCTGACTGAAGCCAACTTTAATCTGGGGTAATGGCTGGATGCGATGCTCTTAAAGGTCTTTTCCAACCTTGTTGATGCTGTGCTTTTATGAATCTCATTGACTTGCTTCTCAGGGCCAAAGGGAGAAGCAGAAGTGTGTGGGGTCATGAACAAAGTGTGTGCCATGCTTTTTGTCTCCTAGCTGTGCTCTGTCAGGGGATGCAGAGACCAGGGAGGTGGCTCACAGCTGAGTGGTAACAGGAAAGGAATTCTAGGGACCAGGGGACAGAGCAAGTCTTGTTGCAATGGTTAGAGTTGGAAGGGACCTTAAAGATCAAGTCCCTGCACTGGAGCCAGCCTATAGGGAGCTGGTTACTGTGCCAGGTCACAGGAAGAACACCCGTACAAGTCCCAGGCATCCTGCAGCCCATCAGCTCTCTATTCCCCTACCCCTGATTCCCATTAATCAGCTAAGCAGAGAGGATTAACATAAATAGCATCCTATCTCAGCAGCTGCCCAGGCCAAAGGTGTGCCTGAGCCCAGACAAGAAGCAGGCTCCTCCAGCTCTACAGAGGCAGCAGCACTCCTGGAGCCCTGCTCAAAGCTGTTATTTAGAACATCTGCCCCCTGAAGCTCTGTCCTTAGCTGTAAATCAAGCAGGGACAGTTCTTTAGATTATCACAAATAAATCTAGACCAGTTCTATGAACTTGTGCCAACAGGAGGTCAGACAAGCTGGCCAACGCAGCCTCTTTTGGCCTTGCAAGCTGTGACTACATAGAGATTATGAGAAAGCCATGCTCATCCTGCAAACATCCCTGCTGATGTCAAGAACAAAAGGAGGTATTGATGCCCTGGCACAGCCTTTCCCTGTGCCACCAGCAGTGACTTAAACAGAAGCACAGAAATGGCTATGCTGCAACCGATGCCCAGTGCTCTGGCTACAACGTGACATATGAAGTCATTTTGGTCCCTTGAGTCTTCTGACTCAGCCTGAGGGTGCAGGAGCACGCGCTAGAATTGATGATTCTGTGTTTCTCCCCGTGATTTCATCACTTCAGACATTTTGTGTCTATTTAAAGTTCTGGTTCCTGATTATTCAAGTGGTTTATTTTGAAAAGCAGAGTGTAACTTTACAAGGAACTCTGAACCAACGTCCTTCCAATGGAGAGGCGCTTCCAAGTGAAGCAATATCCTTCCCAGTGTGACACTACCATCCTGGCTGTGTCATTGGGCTGTAGGTGTAGGCATTTCCTCGATGTAGTCAAAGCCCTGTGGTGCTTTCTGTGCTCCCAGATGTTGGTAGGAGCAGGCATGGGAAAATACAGAGGGAATTTACAACCTGTATCATGATCTCTGATTCTGACCCACTGAAACTTGAAGAACCCATGGCCTACCATAGCCATTTAGTATCACGGCTGGCTTTGCATCTCCAAAGGAGCAGGCTCCTGTCTGTTTTGGCTTCCTCCATAAGGACATCTGTGTTTCCCAGTGTTTGGGTTGGGCAACAATGTGAAGACTCTTTCTCATTTGAGGGGGTCACAGTGAACAAGGCCCATTTCACAGGACCTGTCTTGTGAGGAGATCACCAACTCCTTGTGTATTCATCAGCTCAAGGTCACTCCTCTGGATCACAGCCTTATTGTGAGATGAAAATAATTAGAGCTTTATGAATTCGTTTGCTTGGCTGAGCTACAGAACTTGGGAAAATAATTCTGCCTTGAGTGAATATGAAACAGAGCCAAAAAATAAAGCAAAGGCGAAGAAAAAAAAGTAGCCATTTAATTAAAAAAAAAATCAAATCTTTATATTCTCTTGAGTTTTCCCATGGTTTTTCAACCTAAACAGACTGATGAATCCACAGATACGTCCAGGCATGTGTTTGGTGTCCTCCATCCCTTCCAGCAGCTAAAAGCCTGGCCTGGTGTTAACAAGCCATGGAGACCTAAAGACAGGTAGCAGCATGGAGAGGAGGCTGTGCTGAGCTGGTGGGGCTCTGTTGAGTGGGGAGGGACTGGATATGAGCAGGGAGCTGCAGAAGGGAGTGAAGCCCAGAGCTTGTGTTGTTGCAGGGGTTAAAAACCCTGAGTATGTTATTTGGAGACAAGTATTTCTCAATTTGGAAGCACTGTCAACTGCTTGACACAGAACTGACTCTCTCGGGGCAAAGGGAAAGAAATGGTTTATTTGACCCCAAAAAATCATTAACTTTTTCTCTTTTTTTTTTTTTTTTTTTTTTTT
>NDXB01010971.1:0-16169 GCA_002631895.1 Agapornis roseicollis | reverse complement strand
TTCACCCCAAAAAAAATTTAATTTTTTTTTTTTTTTTTTTTTTTTTTTTTTTTGTTGCTGTTTAGCTTTGAAAGGAAAAAGACCAAACACTCAAATGAGAAAGTGCCTTTGACAGAAGAGCTAAGGCAGGCATCTTCTTCATTTTCCTCTTTTGATTTCATTCTTAAAAGCCTTTTTTTTCCCAGGCCTTTCTTCTTCAGGAAGAAAGAATGGGACAAACTTGTATGATTTTTTTTTTTCCCATCACAAAGAAAGGACCTGCAGAACTCTTCAGTGCAGGAAGTGTGAGCCTGGGAAACCCTGGCATTTGGTGGGATGATGCCATCACAATTTGTCTTATCTAGGATTTATTTACTTCCCAGGGCCCTGAAGTTGTGCTGAATTGAAGGCACCAAACTCCTCATCAGCTCTGTTAGAAAGGACACAAAAGAAATGCTACTTGAACCTTTTATTAAGCTACTGAATTGAATTGCTGGGGAAGCTGAGGCTGAGGTAGATCCAGTCCTCCTCCCAGGCCATGAGCCGATACAGGGCTATTCCTGCCTTGTTTCATAGCTCTGCCAAGTGTGCAAACATGAAGCATCTGCTTCTTTCAGTGGTTTTTTTTTAATCAGGACCATTAATCTCTCTTTGATCAGCAACTTTCGAATCCCATTGCCAAATTACAGAGCCATTAATTCAAAGCTCTCTTTCTAGTTCGCTGCTTTATTCTCAGAGGAAGCGCTGTTATCCCACTGAGCTGAGTTGTAGACAGTATGGGTGAAGTGCTGCATCTGATCTTTTTACTACAGTGCGAAGGCAGAGACTTTAGCAAGCACATCTTCTGCACAGGACATCCATGCTTCCACACTGGTGTAGAAGCTTAAGGTTCGGGAGCTGTGGCCTTTGAACCCAGGCCTTTCACATTGTCCTCAGTGCTTGCTCCCAGTTTGCAGTGGCAACATCTGGATTTTCCCATAGCCAAACCCTGCCTGGCTCTTAGCGTGTGGCTGCAAATGTTTTATTGGGAGGAATCAAGGTCTTTGTGAGCCATCCTTTGGCTGTGCAGGCTCCCTGCCTTGCCCTGAGGTTGGAGAGGAGGTGCTCTCTTGTCCATGCCGAGGCTGGCTCCAGATGTCAGAACAAAAGCTGCTTTTGGGTGGTGTGAGATGCCATTGGCAGTGCGATTAAGAAGAAGGGCTGTGAATGAGGGGTGTTTTGGCTTTGTAAGCCCCAGACCTGTGAGGAGAGATGCTGGAACAGTACGGGCTGTCCCACACACCAATGTCCTCTGTTGATATCTACGTCAGAGCCGTGTGTGTGCAAATAAACACATAGGATGACTGTGGGGCAAGGCTGGCTGAGATAAACCGGTTCAAGTTGACCAAGCGTGGGAAAGGGCAGTCTGCTATGAAGGAACTGTCGGTTCAAGAGATAAAAAAGCCCAGATGACATGTCTGAGAGCATTTACTACCTCCTTTGTGTGATGGTTTCCTTATTTCATGGCTCTTCTTGATCAGATAACTCTTACAACTCCTACTTGTGTGTACCTCACCGGTGGAGACTGTTCCCAGCACATAGAGCCCTATTCTGAGGAAACAGGCTCCTGCACAGATTCGGGAGGCAAGAGAAGAAATATTATCAATGCTGGGGGAAACATTCCACAGAATTCCAAGGTCTTGCAGCAAGTTTTGAAGTTGATAAGCTGGTTCATCTCAAAGGCAAATCCCAGGCTTCTGGGTCTGCCGGTTGCAATGGCATGCCTGTTCGGAGGTTGAAAACTGCAGCCTTTTGAAGACATAATTTGTCTTTCAGAAAAGAATGAATCCGGAAGGCATGATATTTGTCAAGTTGCTTGTTTTCCGTGTGAGAGGAGCCACTTGTGGAGGTAGAAAGTACACCCAGGCTGGGAGCAGAGACACAGCAACTGCCTCTCCCCCAGCCAGATGCACAGCTTTCAACACATGAGGTGAATTGCCAATAAAGGAGAAAAGAACACCCTTGGAAATAGAGTGAATCCCTTTAATGAATAAAAACCTTGTGCACGCGAAAGTGAAATGTCATTTAATGAGCCTGAGGCCCATTAAAGGAAGAAATCTGCTATTTACCTCTCTCAGTACTGTGAAATCTCTCTTAAACAAACACCTGCTATAGGCATAAAGCTGCTAAGTATTAAATTGGCTGCACATTAGACCCAGACTATTATCAGTTATCTAAGGAAAACATTGCCTCCTTTTCAAAGCTTTTTGATGGAGTTGGCTGTAGACAAGAACGTTATTGTTGGTTCTGTATCACCAGTTTTACCCTGGGTGGCTCAGACACTAACGTCCACCTTTCCTGTCTGGAAAGCTGAGATTTCCCCAAAGCAGCACAAAAAGGACCATTGCTGTGATTACCCCTGATAGTGAGACCGCCCGTGTCATTGCCATCCCAGGGGATGAAGTATTCCTGAGAAACCTGCTCAGAGGTCAGAGCTGGACCATAAAGGGAGTGTTGTAAGTACAGTAGGACACCAGCCCCCCCGACCGGCCACTGCAGTGGAGTAAGAAGATCTAGCTTGGACAGGAGTAGGATATGAGATGCAATTCTTATATCCACATGCTTGGTGGAAGTGTGAGTGTGTTGAAGGCCACATTGGGTTGTGGACATCCATAGCTATGTCCCTGGCTCTTCCATGAGGTCCTTGTCTATGACATGATGCACTGGTCTGCTGGGCAGAGAGAGGCTACCACAAAGCCCAGATGGTTATGAAATCAAATTCACATGCATATGCAGGGGATTATCAGACTATAGCCAGAAAGGGGCAAGCTCATTTCTATAATATTGATATGGTTGGAATATTCAGAGAAAAGCAGCAAAACCATTTGGGACCAGGAGCAAAGATGAAAAGTGTTAATATTTTTAGCACGGCAGCCTCTGCTCCAGAGAGGTCGTGACACCAGCCCATTATCATTTGAAAAGTGTCCTCATGAAAGAGGACCAAGAACTCCTTTGGAGCAAGGAGGTAGAATGGGCTGAAAAGCACAAAGCTACATTCCAAGACCAGAGCAGCCTCTTCCAGGCACTGAGAACTGTGACACCTGATTTCCTTCCTGTGGCTGCCTCTGATCAGCTTTTTCATCTGCGGTTTCTGTTATTCAAATGGATAGAAGTTATTGCAAGAAATATTGATGGGCCAGTGCATGGGAATGACCGCACTGGGTAGTGACAGGTGACTGTACAAGCACATGTGAACTGCATAGGAATTAGCAACTGGAAGCCTGATGTGCTGCAGAGCCAGCACTGGAGCGGTTCTGGAGGTCTCCAGTCTATGCAAGGAAGGTGAAGTGATGAGAAAAGCCCCTGTGGCTTTCCCAGCTATGGCCGAGACAGCACTGCTTGGAGATAGACACGCAGCTGTGATTTTTCCAGTGGGAAGCAAGCAAATGAGCACAAATCTGAATTGCTCTGGGTTAGGGACTCCTATAGGGCTTGGTTTGCAAGGTGCTGATGAACACCCCGGTGTGAGGAGGCTGTGCCAGTGCAGGATCCAGCTTTGCATATTTAGAGGAGACAGGGATGAGGATTTCCTATCACAGGTGACCCTGTGGCACGCAGCAGGGATTTAACTCCTCGCCTGGCTGCTGAGAAGGGTGAAGGTCTCTGTCCCTGACCCTGAAGAGTAGCACTAAAAAGCTGCTTGCAAATTCTAGCGGTCTCCAAAAAGCATTTCAAATGAGATGTCCAGAAATAAAGACTCTTTAAGCACTTAAAGGTGCTCCGATGCTGATGAATCCCGATGATTTGTATGGCCTCGTTATTCACCGACACTGTATTAATTTTTCAAGCAGAAAAGGAACTTCTGAAAGTGTCGCTGCCTCTGCTACTTTGAGCCAAGTAATTGTGTTTAATTAAACGGAGACCAACAAGGCTCTATTGTGTGACACTTGCAAAGCAGGCTGTGAAATGGGAAATGTCAGAGATTAAACAAACCTCTTTGAAAGCCAGCGAAGGGGAGAGGTGCCTCTGTTTATAAAATCAGAGCCAGGACTAAAATACAATAATTAGAGATAAAAAAACCCAACCCGGGTCATATGG
The DNA here is from genome assembly GCA_002631895.1 of Agapornis roseicollis. Classification (NCBI taxonomy): domain Eukaryota; kingdom Metazoa; phylum Chordata; class Aves; order Psittaciformes; family Psittacidae; genus Agapornis; species Agapornis roseicollis. Next base: position 12,113 of record NDXB01010971.1, on the reverse strand, counting down.
TAAAACAATATCCAAGTTGACAATCTTCCATGCAGGTAGGATTTGAAGTTCGCTCCTCATTGTATTCCTGCACAGAAGGCTTTTTGTTATCCTTTGTGCCAAGTCATTCTTTAATTTATATGGAGATGTTTTAAGCAAATGAACACAGATGCATTTCGTGTCATTTTTGATATAAAGGTTGAAGGAAGCTGCAGGGAAGGAAAACTGCATTTAATGCATTTATAATGTTTGTTCATGAATAGATCTGTTTCTGGCCACTTTCTCTCATATTCCCGTGTGGTTGGCGGGCAGAGAGCATATGAGGTTATTTCCTCATTTGAAGCCCAGTTTAATTGCTTTTGAAAGAACGTAACAGTTAAAGTTAAGCTCTAAAATGTACATACGTGGATTAATGTAGAAGGAGATGACAGGAGATTTTTCACTGGCTGGATTTCATCACACAGACCCAAATGATATTGTAATCTGAGATGCTCATTCAGACATAAGACACATATCATTAAAATGCACTTTAATTCTCCTCTTTGGCGCTTAGAGCTATTTTCCACCCCAAAAGGCTACAGTGTAAAATATGCAAACAGACAGTTCCCTCCTCCCTCCCACTCCCAATGGCTGGATACATCAGGATGAAGGCAGCGGCATCATTCCATGGCTCAGCATGATCCAGCCTAGGAATGGGGGCCCTTGGCCACCCTTCAAAGCCCCCACTTGCTCCCAGCTCATCCCCTCTCTTGGGCATGTCTGAATGTGTAGATGTCCACTTAAGCCTGCCCAGGTGCCAAACATCTCAGTACCCAGCCCAGTGCTGAGTCTCATCAGCATCCTCCTCCCCATTTTTCTGCCTTGTTTCCCAGTCTGGAAGGTGGCTTCAATTGGGTCAGGATGGAAAGAAAACAGCCAGAAACTGATGTGCTCCTCACCACACTATGCTTTGGGATACATCAGTGGGTCTCCTACCTCTTCCAGACTGCTCCAAGAACGCAGCCGGGATTGAAAAGACTCTTCTCTCCTCACCAGGGGCTGTTCTCCTTGCTGCCTCTTAAAGCAAAGGCATTCAGTCACTCCAGGACTTTGCATTGCAGGGCTCTGTTAGGGCTTTACCCTGCTGGAAAGACAGCTGAACATTTTCCATCAAACTTGTTTTCAGCCAGGACCGATCTTCATCAGCACAGGAAGCAGTGTGTGTCCTGGGGGAAGCTCCAAAGGTCAGAATCTCATTAAGAAAATCAGCCTGAAATAAAACAAACCCGACCCAAACCAGTGAGAGAAATCTCAGTTTGGGTTTGGTAAAAGCCCGGGTGAATCTTGCAGAAAACCCTCAGCAGAAACGTTTGTTGGGAGCCTGGATAAATTGCTGCTGTGAATGTGGGAGCTGGCCCAGCTCCACGGCAAAGCCTAATAGACATGTTTCCTTCGTTTGTTTGCTTGAAGCACCTCGGGGCTGTCCTAGAGGCAGAGGATGCAATGAGATAACATACAGCTTCATTAGTGCCTCTGCTCATTAACCCAGACCTGCCGGTGATGCGGAGCCTCTAATCTGTGCCAGTGGTGCAAGGGGGTGCAGCAGCCCCCCAGCCCTTGCAGACAAAGCTGCTGCAGCATCCTGAGGACAGCCCCTGCCCCCCCTCACCGCCTCTTACAGAGGCTTAGGGCTCTTCTCTTTTCCCCAGTGCACTCAGGCTGTGCTTATCAACGGGGAGGTAGGGATGCTCGTGCTCCAGGTCAGAGGCTAATGAAGGGGGTTTGTACTGAGATTGAGGAGGAAAAGCAAGAAGGCTGAGAATTCAACTGGGAACTGAAGTCAGGGGCTCTTTGGGTTTAGGAAACACGGCACCAGATGTCATTCAATCTGCACCCCCTGCCAGAAGAAACCAATCGTCCTCATCAGAGGTGTCTGTTTGCAGGGATTAAGCGGAGATCAGGCCGTCTGAGGACCTTACTCTCCTTCCTGAAGAGGTCCTGGTTATTTAAAGAAGCCTAATTTGCTGTCCTCATTACCAGGGGCTGGGTGACATTGCACAGAGCCCATGCTGAGTCCTTGCTCAGTGTATCTGTCCTCTGTTGAGGTGACACATCCAGAGCTGGAACCAGAGCTCCCTGCTCCTGTGGCCATGGGAGAGTGGGGGTTCCTCTGTGCTGGCTGTTGAATCCCTTTCCAAGTTGCCAGCAGACCATTTGCCTGTATCAACCAGCACAAACCCCGGGTCTCTCCCTGGCAGTCTCCCCTCTTCAGGCGTGTTCTTGCAGCTGAGAAGGGCAAAACGTCCTGGAGATACCCTGCAAAGTGCAAATAACCCCCTTCGGAGAGCCCTCTGCAGCAGCTCCTCCTCTCACTTCCTCATGGCCCAGGGTTTGTGAGCAAAGTGACTCAGTACTGACACCTTCTGCACTTGGCTGCACAGACGGGCTCGCTCTTCCCAGGGCCAAGCAATTCAGAGTCGGGTCCTGTTCATCAGGAGACTTTGATTGGATTCTCTTTATCCACCTCTGTGTTGTCCAGGCACAGAGTACAGATGTCCATGGCGAAGAAGGGCTCTGTCTCTTCTAATAGATGCTGATGGGGTCGGGTACCAATTAGATGCTGAATGCACAATTTGTCCAGGGAAACCCATCAAAGACATTACTTTGTACCTAGTTTATTTGCGCTCTTTAAATAACCTGCTTCAACCTGAGAAGGAGCTGGGTAAAGTGATGAAGTGCAGTCCCCCACTTCTCTGGGCACCCTATGTCAGTGCCTCAGCATCCTCAAAGGGAAGAACTTCTTCCTTGTATACAACCTGAACTTCCCCTGTTTCAGTTGGAACCCATCACCCCTCGTCCTATCCCTACAGTCCCTGCTGATGCAGGGGTTTGGCTGCAAATAGCAGTGGAAAAGCTGGTTCAGGGCTGGTCCCAAAGCAGAAATAGCTCCTGTGCTATCATTCCTCCAAGACTTTCTTTCATTCCCCTGGGTGTAAATGATTAATGAAGGATATTGTGCAAAGCAGATGTACTGTTGCCACAGTAACTGCGACAAGTGGCGGGCAAGGTTTGTGCCCATGGTGAATACTGAAGCAATGATCTTGGTGCATGTTGTAGTTGTTTTAGCCTTCCTAAAATTCTGGTTAGTTATTAACATCATAAGGTCCTAACTTGGGGAAATATTTGTAAGTGAGGGTCAGTTCCTAATGAATCCTTCTCACTTTTCTCTCTCTATCCCTTCTCTCCCTGCACACCATCATGATTTTATCTCCCTTAAATCTCCATTACTTCACTTTTGACCACAGTAACCTGTTACCATCTTTAATGTTTAAAAAGGATAGTAATGCAGAAGAAAACGTGAGCCTGGGCGCGATTCATGGTCACTCACCTGCAGCATCATCTCCTTGCTCTATTACCTGCTGTTTCCCTCCAGTTTTGAGGGTCTGTCTTTGGCTGGCAGTGAGGAATGGATCCCACCCCAGTCACTCTTTGTCACCAGTGACACATCACAGACCCCACTGGCCTTTCCCTGCCCCATCCCCTTCACACCCTCCCTCCGTGCCCCTTCTCTCAGTGACCTGCTCCTCAGTGAAACCCTCTCAAAGCCTGGTAGACCCAGTTAGATAGATAGGAAGGCCCCATGTGCCTCCTCGTCCTCCAGCATGGACCCTTCCTCTAGCCTTGCCCCACACCATACCCACTGATGCTCCTGTCAGCTCCTGTTTGAGAAGGTCGGGTCCACACTGAGGGTGCCTTCTGTTCTCTATGTGCTTAGAAATCACCAGCTGATGCTGTTCTCCAGAGCTGACGCTGTGCTCTGGAGCAGATGCTGTTCTCTGGAAGCAGTGCTCACATTGCTCTCCCAAACACATTAAGTGAAGGTTGAGAGCTAAAACTGAAGGGCATGTTGGCTGGTCACAAATGGAGGGATCTGGGAGTCCTGCCAGCAGGAGAGGGGCTAATAGGATGGCTGGGCTTCTGCCGTGCATGGTGCTCAGGGAGAGACAGATGGTTTGGGAGCTCCAGGCTCCTGATTTATTCTGCTTACAAACCTCAGCATTATCCACCTTCCTCCCCGGGACATTGATGCTGGCCTGCAGGAGAGCCAGTGATGGGAGGGCAGGACCACGTGAGGCTAAGGTTGGGATGGAGGAAGCTTTATGGGACTAAAGGCAGCAGTGGCTCATGCTACACAGTGCCTGCCCTGTTTAAAACACTAGGAAAGCACCACTGCATGATGAACTGCTGAGGTTGCTGCACACTGCAAGCCTGCTGCCTGGCACATGTGGTGGTGGACATGGCCCATTCCCACCTGAGGACTCACCCCTGTGCTTGCTTATGCTCATGGACCCGCTGAGCTGAGGCTTGATGGCAACATGGTGAGCAGGGAGCTGCCCATGAGGTTAGATCCTGCAGGAACAATTCCAGGCGCTCCAGCACAGGGGCTGTATGGACACCAGAGCTGCTCACAAAGAGCAATAGCCATGCACACATGGCCCCAGCTCCTCCAGGTGGCAGTGGTCAGAAGGTGCAAGAACCCTATAATAGCAGATGCAAGACGTTTCCTTCTGTGTTAAGCCTCAATCCAATCTCTGAAGATCGGCTTAAATGAGATTGACTTAAACCCTGACCACCCCTTCTGTATTTCTCATTTCTGTCTCTCAAGACAACAGGTTATTCCTCATGTGCACAAACATTTTCACTTCCTTTTAGGACTCTCCCTAAATTCTTGTCCTTACAATTCAAAAGGAGATGAGATTTTTAATGGCTTCCAGAAAAGAGCAGAAGATCCGAATGAAGAACAGAACTTCTCAGGATGGGATCTTTCTTATGCTCAGGCACAGAAAATGCCTCTTTTGTGAGTGGTGTTAGAAAATGTGGTGCAAAAGGTCACCCAGAAAGACACACACAAAGAAAACATCAGAGGATTTACTTTAAACCCTCCACCACTTGTTCCTTATTTCTCCATGAAGGCATTGCCAAGCTGGGCTCAGTCACCAGTACATGATGTACAAATTGCCTCTGGCAGGCAGGTGGATCAGGGACATGCAGCAAGAAGAGCTGGTAACCTCCAAGTGGCCTTTGCTTCTCCATCTGTGCCTGTATTTCCAGGCTATGAGAAGGATGCATGGACCTCATGGATCCATGGCTACTCACAGTTCTCCAGGGTCCAACCTTATCGCCTCTTGCCCATGAGACCCCCCCCTGCAGTGAAGGAGAAGGGGAATGGCTTTAACCTGCCAGAACAGGGGAGACTGAGATGAGCTCTAAGGCACAAGCTCTTCCCTGGGAGGGTGCTGAGGCGCTGGCACAGGGTGCCCAGAGAAGCTGTGGCTGCCCCATCCCTGCAGTGCTCAAGGCCAGGTTGGACACAGGGGCTTGGAGCAAGCTGCTCCAGTGGAAGGGGTCCCTGCCCATGGCAGGGGTTGGAGCTGGATGGGCTTTAAGGTCCTTTCCAACCCAAACCAGTCTGGGATTCTATGATTCTATGCTTATAGGCACCACTTTGTCCTGTCTGGTATTATAGCCTGGGAGAACCTGATTGCCCTTTTTGCTAACAGCTCAGAGAGGCAGTGAGCAGCTCCCCTCTCTGCACTTCACCCCCCCCAACAACATTTACATGAATAACTGCAAGAGCCCCATCTCCAACCAGCAGGCAAAGCCAAGAGCAAGCTGTCAGGATGTCTTTGACAAAGACTTTTTTGTCATGGAAAATGGGATTTCAGCAGAACAGCCTTTTCAGAACAAGCCTCTTTCCTAGAGCTGTTCGAGAAGGACTCTGCGCAGCGATTCTGTGCTTTCAGTCTCCAAAACACAGGCAATTTGATTGCCTTTTCTTGTCTCTCACAGGGTTTCAGATGTTTCAGAAAGTGTCCTGGTTTTTCTCACAAGAAAATGTGTTTCCAGGGTGCATTGAAGGTAAGAAACAGGAGGGAAGGAAGGTGAAAAGAATAAAGGAGGATTGGTGAAAGCAACCTTTTAAAAGTGGGATGCTTCCTGGAAAGGTGACACATTCAATTTGACATAAACGTGTTCACTTTAAGCTACCTGTGCCTCGAAGCAAGTGAAAGACAGACAAAGCACAGCCCTTACCCTGATTAAATCATTAAAATGTGATAGAGACAGTATCTGCCTCCTAAACCGCTCAGTTCAAGCGGCTGTCCCAGTGAGAAGAAAAGACCATTCTAAAGCAAGGAAAACCAGGAGTTTCCATCAAAAGCCCACAGCAAAGGAATGCACCATAGGAGCAGAGGTCAAATGAGCTCTGAGATGCTCAGAGAAGTTGTGGTGAAGGCACAAAGCCTCTGGCCACCACACACAGAGGTGGGAAGGGGCTCTTACCCCTCAACCCCACAGAGATGCTCTTCAATTTACACACCCTTAAAGCACTTTTAGGAGGAGCATGGGCTCTGCCCTGGGCCTGGAGCCTGCTCTCATGGGTTATCTCCCCTTGTAGAGACTCCTTAGAAGTGGCCTTTGGATGCCAGCTGATCCCAGGCTGGAATTCCAGCCCCTGTGAGCTGGGCTGAGCACTGGCAGCACGCTGGAGCCCCATCTAGCTACTGATGGCCTTTCACTGCTGCTCCTTTGGCTTCCCACTTGAGCCACACAGAGATAATCCTTCCTCCCAATGTGCTCCTCACCATGCCGGGAGACGGGACAGGCAGGGAGGAACAAAGGAGTGGGGAGCAGCTAAATAGCATCCTGGAGGTGCTTTCTTTTGGGCCACATCAGCTGCAAGCTGCCAAGGGCAGGCCTGGAGAAAGCTCCAGCTGGGGTAGGAACATGCTTCTTTGCTTCTCCATTGCTTGCTCTTACACCCCTGTTGCCTTCCTCAGTAGGAAAGTACCTGCATGAGAGCACAGCTTCTGGAAGACATCCCTTGGCTGATGCCAGCAGTCCTTGCAGTTGCAAGTGTGTGTCCTGCTCAACCATGGCCACAGTCACAGCTTAGCCACAATCCCCTGTGGAGCCAGCAAGAGGTGGGATAAGAGCAGGTCTTACCATCAGCACCTTCATACACAGGGCTGGGAATACTTCCCTATGCTGTTGCACGTTGCTTGGATCTCAGATTGGCCTCAGCTTGCTGTTTCTGTTGTCAACATCTGGCCTCAAGTAACCACCGGAATGAAAAGGAGAAGGATTTGTCCCTTAAGTCACAAGTTGCCAGGTCTGCATGTTCCATATGTCTTGGGTACTGTGCATCAGTGCTGGCTGAGAGCTGAGGGAGACGCAGGAGGGATGGAGCTGGCTGGCACTGCACTCAAAGCAGTGTTATTAAATATTTGCCAAGACAATCCTTCCACTAGCTTAAGGGTTTTGCTTCTGATTTATACCATTAGAAGGGAGGAATTGGAAAGTTACCACAGCAATGAGGAAATGGTGTTATATTGGCTATGCCACCTCTTTGCAAAAGCTCTTGGACCTCAGAGCAATCCTTTGTACACACTTTCTGGCTAGACTAACAGCACCAATTCAGCAAGGGAGCAACTTCCAGCTGCTGCCCTTAGCAAAGCAGAGCAATCAGTGCCCTTCTCTGTCAGAATAATACTGCAGCATTAAAGTGCTGGGGGATAACCCGGCAACTCCAAGAATTAGAAGCAAGAAAGGGAGAAAAAGGATGAAGGAAGGAGTCAGGAAGTTATCAGTATCCACAGCCTGGCTGGGGAAAGGGCACAAAAGGCTCCAAGACTCCCATGAATCTGCCCTTGGCCTTTTTTCCTGGTGCGTCAGGGCTGGAATTCAAGGCATGCGGTATGTTAGCACTGCAGATACTGGAATGAAAACAGGAAACGCAGAGAGGCTGCAGACACCCAGCACGCTGGAGATAGCCCCTGCAGAGCTCTGGGAGAGAAGGGAAAGGGGCATTTGTGCTGCAAAACATGCTCTTCTGAAGGGGTTTCTGTCTGCATTGTGTGTCAGTGCAGTGGTCCCCATCCCTGCCAGCCCCTCGGTGTGCAGGGACATGCAGGGTTGGGTTTCCTCTGCACTGGTCAGATCAGGAATATAGCCCCAGCCATGGCTGGTTGGAAAGGGGCAGAAAGCTTCTCTATCTCATCCAAACCTGGAGCTAGGAGATATTCTCAGCTTGGCAAGCATGGAAATGATTGTGGAGCTCACAGTACGTGTCCATCACCTCCAGCCTTCACCAAGGGCAGAGCCTGCACAGGGCTGGGCTCTTCCTTTCCCTCTGTGGATGGTGTTTCAGTCACTGCTGCTGCCAGGTATGGTCATGGGTTGCCAAATGTGCTCATCTGGAAAAGCAACATGGGAGGAAGGATGTAAAGGACTCAACAGCAATTGCTCAGCTCCCCAGACACTGATAGAAAGGACTTCACAAACCTCCCAGATAGAACTGTAGCATCAGACACCTCCTCTCCTGTATCTCCAGCAGGAACAAGTCCCCTTTCCACAGCACCAAAGACAGACTTGTGACAGACCCAGTACAACACAGAGCACATCCCATCCTGCCCATGCACAGTGCTGGCGAGATATGGATTGAGCCAGTATCATGCAGCCCTCCACCCATCCATGGTTGGATGCTGAGGCCATGGGTTAGAAAAGCAGAAACAAACATAAAGAGTCCTGAAGTTCCAGGTTAGGCTCTAAGGATTTCAAAACGTCCTTGCTGGAGCCATCACAAGGCCATAGCTCATCGTTTGTCCATTTCCCATCCAAAGGTGTGTCAGTGTGACTACCGCAGGGCTGGCACAGCAGCCTGGCATGGTGGCAATGCCATGAATCACTGCAAACCACTGCCCCTTCATTTCACTTGCAGGCATGTGGAGGTGTTTGCAGCACCCAGAGCCAGCTCCTCATGGCAGGTTTGAGGTGGGAGCTGCTTACCTATCTGAGGTGATGGTTTCCACTGAGATGGTTTCAAATGATGGGATGCTTACCACTTGGTTACTGTCATTTTGCAGCTGCCAGAGCTCTGGGTGAGCTGAGATAGCTGCTCATGAGTGAAATAAGGTGTTGAGACAACCGTGCACATGGTTCCTCGGACTCAGGAGAAATCAAAGGTGAGCTGTGCAGGTGGAAGGTTGGAATGATGTGAATGCTGGCCCAAGACATGGTGTTATGCAGAGGATGTTGTTCTGTTTGTCCTGACAACTTCATGTTCCCTCTGCCATGTCCCTGCCCATGGAACAAGATGATTTTAAGGTCCTTTCCAACCCTAATCATTCTATGATTCTATGTCATGGCTAGTCCTCTCCCTGCCTTTCTTCTGCTGTAGCAAGAGCTGATGATGTATTCATGCGCATTCCATGCTTGTTCCTCTGCTTCCATCCTGTGCACTCTGCTCCACAAACAGTGCTGGGCTTCTGGCAAGGAGAGGAGGATCCTGCCAGAAAACTGAGGCCAAGTGGCAGGAATTGAGAAACTGAGACATCTACCCAAGAAAACACAGGGAAAAGGCAAAACATGAGGCTCCAGAGCCAAAACTCAAGTGGGCGTTTCAAGCATTCCTTGGATTGCTTAACCTCTAACACAGCTTCCTATTGCACAGGGCAGCAGGCGCTGGAGCCCTTTATTGCTTTCTCAACAGGGAAATTGTATGGAGATAAACTCAGCAGCATGCAGAGATCTCCAAGAATGCCAAGCAGTTATTGACATCTGATTCAGGGTTCATTCATCTGGGTGAAAAGAGATAATAGAGAGCTACCTGTCTGCATCACTTCATGGCATTGAAGGCATTCTGAGTCAGGAGCTGCCAGGTGGGATGGAGGGACCTGTTGCTGTGCAAGCACTATGCCATGAGACTGTGGACAAATGGGTAGGGTAAGGAAGCACTCATTATGGTTAATGAAATGAAGGTACTCAATAACTATGTCGGTATTGATTGACCAAGTAGTGAAAACTACAGCCCAGGTTCCAGCCTGGTGTGTGCTTCACCATAGAGCAGTGCAGCTGCTCCTTGAAGAAACTGGCTGCATGGTTCAACTCATTTTGACTCATAAATGTGAGTGCTCTATCCATAAAGGCTGCTTTAAGAGGAAGTTCTGCTGTCACTTCTGATGAACGTTTCTTGCTCCTTACTGCGTGGTACTTACACCTGGACCACTGGCTGCTGCAGTACCCGACAAGTGAGCAAGCGGTCCTTACCTCTGGGTACTGGACACAGGCCAAACCTGTCTGATTTGATCTGGTCCCAGTTCTCTGTGCTATCCTTAGGGAAATGGTCAGGCCAAATGAGTGAAACAGGTAGACCAATGTGCCTTAGAGAAGGGAATCCTGGGATGACAGCCAGGTCCTTCATGACATAGATGCTTCATCACATCATGGTACTAGTCCTTGCTGAACTCTAGAGTCAGTTTAGCTGAACTGCACTTGGAATGACATCTGAGAACCTGCCACTGACACAATATCTGGGAGCTCTGTCTGATCCCAGATACCCTCAGCTTCTCAAGGGGAACAGCACTTCTGTCTTGGTGGAAAGAAAGCCTCCAGTAATACCTGTTTGTATGGAACAGGCAGACTACAAGAAGCCTCAGGGTACCCACACCATGGTTGGGATATCAGGTGTTTCACATGCAGGAGAAGGAGTCTTTCCACTCCTCCATCAGAATCACAGCCCTGGAAGCAGCTGGAATATTCCCTTTTCAGCCATCAGCCAGCTTGGCTGGCATCAGGTCAGTTTTCAACAGCTCTTGTAATATGGAAGCATCAGTTAATAATCCCCATAGCATTGTGGTTTACTCCAATAGCCCTCAACTGGGCTCCAGTCCTCAGAGAAGGGCAGGCAGCTAGGCTATTCCTTCATAGAACACCATATATAACATATCATCCTTCCTGTACAATGCAATCCCAAGGACCTTGGCTGACTGCTTGCACTGTGCTATTGTTCTTCACTACTTTCCTAGGTCTTTTTCCAATGTATTCTTACTTCCTGAAGATATCCCAGGTGCTCGTGTATGAAGAAGAGGTGAATGGAACACACTGGAGGCCATGCCAGGATGTAAACCCCATTCAGTGTAGGGTAATTGGTAACTTTATGAGAGAAGGGTGTTTTCTGGCTACCTGGTGCACTGAGCTGCTCTTCTGCAGCTGTTCCCATCTTTGATACCTACATAAGGTTGCTCGTGAAGGACACAACACAGTCCCCCTGCATTTCAAATCCTGGTCTCTGCAGTGCAAAAGGGAGGAGCACAACCAACTGCCTCTTGATCAAACCAATGGCTCTGAGTTGATTGGCCTTACATCTTCACAGTCCCCAAAGTCAGCATCCAACGGGCCCACCCCTCATCAGCACACGTTTTGCAGATCATGCCCCCATCAATGGTAACTTCTCCTTTTATTTTCCCTCTGCCTTTGTTTTCCAGGGTTCTGCTTCACTTTCTGCTTGCATTCCCACTTCCCTGGGTTGCCTCCCTCTGCCTGCACATCACCTCCACACCTTGATGGAGTTTAGCAGGGTCTGGGCCTCCATTTAATTCCTCCATTGGTTTCTTTGCTTTGCTTGGGACACTGTTACAGTGAGCAGTTCACCTGTATCTGCATTGGCACTTTCAGGGATTGTGTATGCCTTGATAACTTTGCATATATTTGCATACTGCTCCCTTGGGTGGCAGTTGCTGCAGGCTTCCCTGTTTGCAGGCCCCATTTCAGGGATATTCAGGTCCTAGAGCCCAGCTCTGGCTCCATTTCTTTTGCTGAGGTGTTTTCATGCTTGCCTGCTTGGTTCTGTGATCTCCTGTGAAGGACACCCCAAAGCATTGCTGCTCTCAGTGCAGTCCCTGCCAGATGGATCCCTGTTTCGCTATTTAAAGGCTCCTGCATTTCCACAAGGACCTGCAGCTGGAGGCGATGCTCAGGCTCAGCCTCCTGCAGGACACCATCACCCCCAAGATGTGGGTTTTGTCTCCAATCTGCTTTTTCTTTCCTCTGAGCAAGTTTTTTTGCTGTCGGTTTTTGGGCTCAGCTCCTCTCACCTGCCTGTTCCATCTGGGGTTTAGTCCTCCCATGCATCACCTGCCAGAGCTCACCGGTGCCATCACTGGCATCAGCAGAGCAGGGATCACTGAAGGACTTGTCTTGGGATATCTGCCTGCCCAGGGTCACTGCCCTCCTCCTCTGATGCTTCGTGGAAGGCCAAGTGTCCTGGGTTCAGCAGTTGCAGTCAGTTTCTCTTCTCTTTAGTAGCTGTGTTTTGA